>DF243056.1:0-36620 GCA_000507305.1 Breviolum minutum Mf 1.05b.01 | reverse complement strand
AGGGCACCTTGAAGTTGTCCGATTTCTGGTTGAGTCGGGTGCCAGCAAAAACCAAGCAACCACAGATGATGGAACGACGCCACTACACATAGCAGCTGCTGAGGGGCGCCTTGAAGCTGTCCGATTTCTGATTGGGTCTGGTGCCAGCAAAGACCAAGGCACGACAGACAATGGATCAACGCCTCTTTTCATGGCAGCTCAGAAGGGGCACCTTGAAGTTGTCCGATCTCTGGTTGAGTCGGGCACAAACAAAGACCAAGGCCGGACAAATGATGGATCAACGCCTGTTATCATGGCAGCTCGGAAAGGGCACCTGGAAGTTGTCCGATATTTGATTGAGTCTGGTGCCAACAAAGACCAAGGCACGACAGACAATGGATCAACGCCTCTTTTCATGGCTGCTCATCAGGGGCACCTTGAAGTTGTCCGATTTCTGGTTAAGTCAGGTGCCAACAAAGACCATGGCCGGACTAATGATGGAGCATCGCCTCTATTGATTGCAGCTCATCAAGGGCACCTTGAGGTTGTCCGATTTCTGGTTGAATCGGGTGCAAACAAAGACCAACGCACCACAGACAATGGAGCAACGCCTCTTTTCATGGCTGCTCATCAGGGGCACCTTGAAGTTGTCGGATTTCTGATTGAGTCTGGTGCCAACAAAGACCAAGGTCGGACAGATGATGGAGCAACGCCTCTACACATTGCTGCTCATCGAGGGCAGCTTGAAGTTGTCCGATTTCTGGTTGAGTCGGGTGCAAACAAAGACCAAGGCCGGACAAATGATGGAGCATCGCCTTTATTTGTTGCTGCTCATCAAGGGCACCTGGAAGTTGTCCGACATCTGGTTGAGTCAGGTGCCAACAAAGACCAAGGCACGACAGATGATGGAGTAACGCCTCTTTTCATGGCAGCTCAGAGGGGGCCCCTTGAAGTTGTCCGATTTCTGGTTGAGTCGGGTGCAAACAAAGACCAAGGCACAACAGACAATGGATCAACGCCTCTTTTCATGGCTGCTCATCAGGGGCACCTTGAAGTTGTCCGATCTCTGGTTGAGTCCGGTGCAAACAAAGACCATGGCCGGACAAATGATGGATCAACGCCTCTTATCATGGCAGCTCGGAAAGGACACCTTGAAGTTGTCCGATATCTGGTTGAGTCTGGTGCCAGCAAAGACCAAGGCCGGACAGATGATGGCAGCTCAGAACGGGCACTGTGAAGTTGTCCGTTTTCTAGGTTGGGCCCGATGACAACACGCAGGTTACAGGCTGGCATGAAAAGAGGTGTGGAGATTCCTGGAGAGCGTTAAGTATTTGGTTTATTATTTTCCTCTCATTTTGCTATATTTGTTGCATTGTTGTAGTTTTTGACCTTTGGCCTGACATGAAATGAAATGGAGTGGATGAAGTTAAGCGGCCGAACGAATGAAATGAAGGAAATGAATGAACAGAACTGAAACGAAATGAACCGACATGAATATGTATGAATAAACATGTGTTATTTAAACACTACTTTTACTGTGCATTTTCCTCTCTACAGTATCTACATTTGATTCCTGTAGATTGCTCTAGTTTGCTCTGCAGATTCATCCGAATTCTGCATGACCTGCTTCAACGAAGATGGAAACATGCACCCGTCTTCACGAGTGTCGTTTCTTGACTGCCTCTGCCTCTTGACAGGAAGAACCGTGTTCAAGGTGTTTTTGTTTTCACCAGTTCCTAAGGAGCACAGTAGGCGCAAAAAAGTTTTCACCAGACAATTCCCAGCCATGACACTCTCGAAGTCGGGTGCAGGTTTACCCATTAACTCTGCCTGAGGATGTGGGCAGCGCTCATGTCATCGTTGCCAGAGTGCCAGCTCCGCCATGGCAATTTGATCTGAGCTAAAAACATGATTCCGTTGATGCATTGTTCAGTATCTGAATAGGTATCTCTTGTTTGGCTGCAAGTCACATGAGAAGTTGACAGGGGATGGGCTGCGCAACATCAAGTATTTTTTTATTTTGGCAGTGATTGAACTAAAGCTAAAGTTTGACAGGGTTTGATTCCTAGCCCTATTGCAAATGAATTGCATTTCTCTATGTGGAACAAACATTTCAAATGCAACCATGAAAAAAAAGGTGATTTTGCTTGCGGATTTCAGCTCGAAACAACGTTCAATATAGACAGCAATCCCGAACTTCAGCGAAGCAACCATGACATGACTGAGCGTCATGATCAACAACACATTCTTGTCTTTGTCCAGTGGACGAGTGAAGGATTGAAGCTTGAAACAGTTGCATCCTGATATTGATTGATATTTTAAGCGTTATGCCAACACTTGGCAATGGGAGATGATGATGCTTCAGGCGGTGCATGCAGGCGATGCCCACAGATGGGTGGAGGTTTTGTAATGTTGGAAGACATGAAAGTAAGCACCTGCAAAAGCTCTACTAGTTCAAACTACTGAAGTGGAATACTCGGAAGCTTGCCTTGAATCAACGTTTTTGACAGCTGACAGTCTTGTTCCCATCAACTCTGGCCCGTCGCTCGTCAACTTTGTCAGGAGCAGGAGCCGCAGCCCAAAAGGCCAAGACGGTAGAGCCTTTTACAGCTTGAAACACGCACTTTTTGAAACACAGCAACCCGCATATACGTGTTTCCCATTTCAGTCGTGGTGGCTCCAAGCAAGTATCACACACACACACAAAAAACGCATTGTACAGGCAATTAGCACATACACATCAGGTATATAACCACACATATATGAATTTAAGCATCTTCACGGCATATTTGGGTTTTATTCCAGTGTCAGGTGCGGGAACATTGGTTGCCCACCAGAATGAGATAACGCCACCGCCACAAGCAAGTGGACTCTGCGCTGGCGACCACTGTGGCTGTTTGGCTAATCCTTCCTTGGGATGTGGCAATGGGTTTTGTCCGGGTTGTAGTGGTTGCAACGCAGCTTGCGGATGCGGTTGTGGATTTTCCAACGGTCACAGTCCAGGAGTAGGATTTGGTTGTGGCTGTGGTGGTTGTGGACCGTGTGGATGCAATGGATTTGGTGGCTGTGGCCAAGGATGTCCTTGTGTCGGAGGGTGCGGTTGCAGCGGATGTGGTTGCAGTGGTGGATGTGGGTGTGGGTGTGGGGGATGTGGCTGTGGTGGATGTGGCTGCGGTGGATGTGGCTGCGGTAGCTGTAGTGGGTGCCCGTGTGGCTGTGGCGGTGGCAGCGGATGTGGAGGATATGGGGCGTGTGGCGGATGTGGGGTTGCTGACCAGCCCAACTCCATGGCAATGATGATGCAACAACAGCTCCTTGCCTCCAAGATATGGACAAGGTAAAGTTGTGGGCATACTACCATACAAATGTGATGACGGCGGTGTATAGGCTTCGGGGCCCTTATTAATGGTAGGGTGGCCACAACCCACACATAGGGTTGGGACTCTATAGGTACTGGCACGGTTTGCCTTGCGCTTGTGGTGTTTTCTTAGGCAAGCCATGATGATGCAGCAACAGCAAGCCATGATGATGCAGCCCGTTTGGTGACCTAGATGTCAGCCGTTCAAAACAAGGGCAGTGAAAGTCAGGCAGGTATCCTTTAGGCATACGTTCTGTTGGTCCAGAGGCAATGATGGGCAAGATGATGAACCCGATGGCTGCCGTGATGCATGGTACAGGACCCATGACCACCAAATTGCATCGAATTGCAACTGCAACTTTTTGAAAGCCCTTTGCGCATCTCCTGACTTTTTTGGCAGGAAAGCTAACCGCTGGATCCAATGGCGCTTCAACTCAAGGCACCCTCGGTTAGTTTTCAGAGGCAGCAGTAACGCGTTAGCGAACGATCGCAATCCTGCAAGATGGCAGGTGAAGCAGTCTCGGGGGTGTCAGGCTGGCTCATGAGAGAGTCACATATCCTTCTACCTTTGGCCTTTTCCATTTTTTAGCCTCTGATTGCCTTGCGGTGCACTGGGAGGTCGTGGTGGAGCGCCTGGGTGCCATGGCGCATTCAGAATTCACCTTGGAAATAAAATCTGCAGAGAAAATTTCAATTATTTCTCACCACTTTGGCTTCATTTGAGCAAGTTTAAGGGTCCACGTCATCATGGCGAATGAAGACTTGCAACGAAACCTGCAGTTGAGATTCAAACATATTGAGAGCATTTGAGGCGAGGTGCTAAGGGGCCTGATGACAGCTCCGGTGATGAGCTGGATGAATTTGGGAAAGGATCATCGCACAGCGCCTCAAACTCAGGAATCAAATTCTGGACCTGGGATCAAGAGAAGGTTGTTACAGAAGTCTTGTCTTGTATTGAACGTCTTGAACTCGGTTATGTACAAGTGCATGGATATACTGATATACTGTAGATTTTCGGATGCACGGTTCAAGTTCATTGACCATTGGAAAATGGATGTAGATGAGTGGATAGATGAGATGAGATGAGATGAGATGAGATGAGATCAGATGAGATGAGATAGATAGACAGATGAACAGATAGACAGATGTAGGTAGGTAGGTAAGGTAAGGTAAGGTAAGGTAAGGTAAAGTTAGGTTAGGTTAGGTTAGGTTAGGTTAGGTTAGGTAGGTAGGTAGGTAGGTAGGTAGAGAGAGATATTATACAATTGAGATGTTTGGATGCCTTCGCGGATTCTGATTGATCCCACGGGTTAGTTTTAGGTGAGTCATCCTCATTATCGTCCACCTGATATGGAACAGACGTGTGGAGCCTTGACAAAGGGGTGGCTTAAAATGGGTCTGCAGATGGGTGGAAGGGAATCGTGTCCCTCAGCCAAGGTTGGGAGTGACTGATCGGCGCTTCCAGGGTTATTTGCACAAGTGGTTCGATGAACAAGGCAGCCGCCGATATTTTTTTATATTTTTTCTTCCAGAAAAGTGACATGTGGAAGTTCCCCGGCTGTGTTGACATTCTTTGCATTTCTGTTTGTATGAGCCAGGCTATGGCTTTGTGACCTCAGAGGAACTCACCAAAAAGTATGGACAAGATGCTTTCCTTCACAGGACACTTGTATTGAGGTAGACGTTAGCTTCAAAAGCCAGGATTCAGGCATGCATTGTGATCAGGACACAAAGGAAGCATTTTGAGCGAGGTGATTTTGTGACCTTTGGGGTTGCTCGGCTGAAAGCAATGAAGTTGTCAGTCTTTATTGCGTTTTTTTGGTGTAATATCTTCTTGCAAGCAGCTGATTTAACTTTGTATTGCAGCTTTTCCATAAAGTGGTTTCCTTGGCCTGACCGCCCTGGCAAATTTGGTGAGTTCAGGTTTTCATCAACTACCGTGGCAGGCGCAACTGTTTAAATACCTAGCTTCCCAAATCTCTCAATAGCTTCCCAACTTGTACGTATGACTTATGCAGAGCTAAGCTTCCTTCGCCCAAAAAATGCTGTAAGATCTTCAAATCCAAATCGAGCTTCTAGATTCTAGACTGTTTTTCTTTGAGCATTCAACGTGTTTTGGTCTTGAGAGGCCACAGGCCACCGAACTTCGAAGGTGTAACAAGACCAAGCCACCTGAGCCATGACGGTCATGACGCTTGGCTCAAAGGCAGCCGAGCTAAACATGGCTCCACTGATGGCAGAAGAAAAATGGCAGCCGTCCCTGGATGGCTTTCCATGCTGTCCAAAAAGCGTATGATTCTTCAGCTGTATCATTTGTAGCTGCAGATGGTGGATCAGTTGTCGGTTTCATTTGCCTGGCTTTTTCTGGCTTCATTCCAGGATTCTCTCGTTCCTGGCAGAGATCCAAAAAGATAAGAGCCAACAAAAGCAAGGTAAAGCAATATCCACCCAAACTAAGGACACTGAGACCTGTAACTGAACTTTCCAGAGTAGTTTACAATCATTTCGAGGGCAGTCATGGTCAACCAGAACCGGAATTTGACGGGATTTGTTTTTGAACATTTGCAAGATGCCGGACACTGCTGCGCTGGCCACATTGCTCCAAGAGCTGGCTCCAAGTGCAGAGGACGCGAAACGGAGAGATGTGAGACTTTCAGGATCAATTGCCATCAAGTACCGCAATCAACAGTAGTCACTGAGTAACTACCTGGTCTTGCTTTACGACAAGCGTTAGAGCAAATGCATGATGACTTTTAGCATGATTGACTCTGAACCTCAGGATGGCAATCAGAATGAAGGCTTGTGGATTTCCATTTGTCTCCAAAGGACAATGTGATCAGCTACTTGTCCACTGCTTTGGTCGATGCTGGCACGAAGGACTGCAAGGGTTGCACCCTGGTTTCCTTTCCACTCAAGTAGAAGACCTTTTGAAAGGACGAGGTGCGCGAGTGCTGTGAGGGATGGTTGGAAGAGGCCTGGATAGACAATTCAATTCAATGCTATACCAGCTGTCCCTTGGTTTCACCTATGGTTCACTGCCACGAGGCGGAGGTGGAAGCAAGCTTACAACGGATCTGTGAAGCTTTGAGCCTGAGCTCTGATGGCCCGGACACAGCCAAGCCCGTAGCTGTGCAGCCTGTAAAGCTGACGCCGATGAGCAGCGGCCTGAGGTTCAAGAAATAGCACAAGAGCCATAAATTATCATAAATTTGAGGTGCCACATGACCGCACATGACCTTGAACCTTGAATCTTTTTTCAGTTCTTATGATTCTTATGTGGTATCGGTATCTGTTTTCATTCGTATATTAATTTTTTTCTCATACATTAATGCAATCTATATTACTCTATATAATCAAAGTCTTCAGTTGATTTTTTGAAAACATGGCATGACGTTGTCGTGGAGTTGCTGAGATCTTGGCTATCCCAAGCCGGAGGATGAGGCGAGGCAGCCCTGCCAATTTAAGGATTGAGGGTAATCTGTCATGAAAGCCTTTCTTGGAGGATCTCACACTGCATCACATGAGTTGCACCATGTTTGGTAGCTGGCATCTTTTTGAGAACGCAAGAGGTCTTGCGAGGACAGGGGATGCTCATGCCATGCATCCATGCATACGGCCTTTTTTTTTCGTTTCTGCTGCGCTTTGAATTGTCTGCTGTGTGTTGCGGGAGGCTCAAGAAGAGCAAGAAGGAAACATTCAAGGCGACGAAGTGCAAAGGGTGGGGATCTTCCAAGAGCCCGGCTGAATATTGTAGCTCCTGCATATCCTATCGCCACTATAGCCTTCGATTTTACAAGATATTGTATTCTTGATTCAACCCTTATTTTCACGAATTTATGATGCTTGCCACGATGTGACCAGTTATCCTCAGAATTCGATGTCCACAGCTGGCTGAAGGTAAGGCCAAAGCCAAGCCTCGGGCCAAGAGGAAAGCCAAAAGCGATGCGAAACTCTTCTTTTTCTTGAGGATTTTGATTTTTCGAAACTTTTGTCTGCCCTTTGAAACTTTCCCGACTTTCCACTTGCAGCCTGAGTTTGGTGTGACACGTCCGTTTGAAAGCTTAGCATTTTTGATGCCTAAGCCTCGCACCCCTTGGTTGCTACAGTTATGCGGCGTGGCATGAAAGCTTATTCTTAAAAGACTGAAGCTGGAAAACTGGGCGACAGATTCCTTGATCGATGTTTATAGGCTGTATGTATATATATATATATATATAGTAAGTTGAACTTGGTCTGAAACTGGGGGAGTTCAAGGGCCAAAGGCCGACCCCCAATTTCCTATTTGTTTTGTTGTTTCGTTTTTCTCCTCACCCTTGGGCATACTTTTGTGAGGAAGCCGGAGGTGAAAGCTGATGTACCCTTGGAATCATTGGTCGAAGTGAGAGCGCGTGTGTCGCGATTTCACCGTGAAGCTGTAGAAGATGAGCTGCTTGGTTGGATATCAGTTGTGACCTTGGAGCATGGAGAGAGCTAATATACACAGGTTCTTCCAGCATCTTCATGCGTGCATGCTACTGTATGTTGCTATATGCCATGGCGTGTGTGCCAGTTCGCATACATGCGCTGCTAGCCATCGACAAATTGGGGGCGGGGTTCCCGCTTCGGATGCAAGCTGATGCTGTGGTTCCACATTCCGCTTTGGTTATTTTTTTTGGGGGGGTGCTGGTATGTACGTTATAGTATATGTTGATCTTTGCGGGCTCGAAGCCATGCGTCCGTGTTGCTGTTTTTGGGTCTTGCGCAAACTGGCGCAGTGTTTCAGATCAAGAACCCCAGGACGAGGTTGAGTGTTGTTCTGTGCCCACTCGGACCACTCGCCATGACGAAGTGGGTTTACAATTTCGGAGCAGGCCTGACCAGACCAAAACTTGCTCGGGAAAACATCCACCAGAAAAATCCACAAACTCGTTGATTGCATTCTGAAGATGCATGAATGAAGATGTCTGTCCAATGCTTTTGTTTCATGTTTGGTACCCACCACAAAAGAGATTTCCAGCTGTCTCGGAATTCCGCCCTTCACGACCTGGACCTGCTTTCTAGTATCCTTTGGGCATGTGATGTTGTATGCCATTATCTGGTATTCCACCCTGCTAGGACCAGGCTTAGCCTTGTAGCCGATATCATGCCTTTTGAAAGGAAACATTGCTTGTTATGTGTGGCACTTGACTCCTCAGCCTTCTAGACTAGACCGCAACAAATAACTTCAGGACTGGCAAGGTATTGCATTCCACATGACATGTGAACTCTCAAACTATCATGTGCTTTCTTTGATGAATTCAAACCTATTCTGGCCAATAGTGCAGGTGAATCTGAAGTTCATGCGGCAGGCAAACAAGAAGAGCTATTGGGAAACAAAGGTGCCAATTTGGCAGAAATGGTTTCCATCGGGCTCCCTGTGCCACCGGGATTCACTTTAACCACTGAGGCCAGCTCGCAGTTTGCTTGCCCTCGAATTGATCGCATTTCACAAATCTTTTTCTGCTAGATTCACGTTTGCCTTAGGGACATCGTATCATGTTGTAAAAGTTTCTCAAAGATTTCTTTTTGGCTTCTTGTTTGGTTTAGGGGAGCGTAAATGCCGTCTTCTGCTCGGATGCGTGCAGGGTATGGGTGAGAAGATGTGACGATGTGATTGCTGCACATTTCAACCTATTGCACAATGTTCGTCAGTTCTTCTCGCATGTGCAGGTGTGCTCTCACTTCGACAAGACGGGGTCATATCCAGAAGAACTCAAAGAACAGGTCCAGAAAGCGCTGCAAATCCTAGAGTTTCTTGATGAAATCCGAACCGCTGTTTGGGCCAAGTTTTTCTTGTGACTTAATTCACTAAGTGATGTGCGGTTGTGTGGTCTGGTTGTTCAACTTGGCTGCGATTCTGTCAAGTTCTTTCAGTCGCTTCCAGATTGAGGTCAAGAGCAGGTTGTAAATTTGGAGACTCCGAAAACCCCCTTCTGGTCTCAGTGCGTTCTGGAGCGCGTGCGAGAATGCCTGGTATGATGGACACAGTGTTGAACGTCGGTTTCAATGCGAAGACTGTCGAGGTGCGATTGTGAGATGCAAAGATGTGTAAAAATCAATTGTCAAAACGGAAGTGCCGTTGCCGCATGGTGCCTATCGAGGTGTCTGTGTCCGAGTCTTTGGGTGTGTAGGTTCATTTTTTTGTTTCAAACCCTTCTGCGAGGCTTTGGCTGAGCAGAGTGGAGATCCTGGATTTGCCTTTGATAGCTATCGACGCTTCATCCAGATGTATGCAGATGTTGTACTGGGCATTGACTCTAAGCACTTTGAGAAGATGTTGCAGCGGGCAAAGCAAAAACGAGGAGTCAAGCAGGACCTGTTGCACGTTCCATATCAGCTCCGATTGGTGTTTATTTTTTCTTTTTAAAATTTCTATAAAAGTGAGAGGTAAATCCGGTGCTCATCACTCAGCACCAGTTTGCCAAAGGATTTTGTGGTCCTTGATGATTCCTTTGTATTGCAGGACCACGAACTTCAAGTGGAAGACTTGGAGCTGGGCGCCGAGAGATATCAAAAGGGCAGGAAAGGTTTGAAGGTTTGCCAGTTTCGTCACTTCATTGGAAGCATTGCAAGAGCTTTTGTACCAAGAGCATACCTCCGTTCTTATTGTGATACTGTGATACCTGGTTTCATCTCCCTTATGCTAAGCCAGCCATCGCCGAGGCGGCTGGTGCGTGACTACAAAACGAAAGTCTTCGTGGAGCTTGGCGCAGAGTTTCCCACAGATCCCCAGGCGAGACCCCTACTGTTGAAAAATTCCGCAGGAGCTGTGTGGTGCAGTTTTCCTTCATTTCCGGTAGCTCAAAGGAGGTGTAGTTTATTGTCACTAAATGATGACAGCAATTTACCTCCCAAGGCATGACCATGATTCCAGAAATTCAGTGTTCACCCGTAAAAGGTTTATCACATTTTATCGCTCTATACTTCAGTGGCTGCGCAATACAACTTGCATAAGTCAACATACTTGAACAATGTTGAAGTTAGGCTTGGTGAAAGGCCTGGTGCTCACTGGCAGGTTCAGCTCTGGGGTGCCATCGGAGCGGTGTTCAAGAGCTGGAGCTCTTCCCGTGCCAAGACCTACCGAGAACTCCATGACATCCCTGAGAGTGGTGGAACCGCAGTGACTGTCCAGGCGATGGTTTTTGGGAACTTTTCAGGTCCAGACAGTGCTTCTGGCGTGGCCTTCACAAGAAACCCATCAAGCGGTGACAATCACTTCTATGGCGAGTTTCTGCTCAATGCACAGGGTGAAGATGTTGTTGCGGGAATCCGAACTCCAGCCGAGCTGACCATGCAAGCTAGAATGGCCCATGGAAACAGTGCCCCATCTTTGGAAGAGAAGATGCCCAAAGTCTTTCGAGAGCTTGCGGCCATTCGAGAGCAACTGGAGAAACACTACAGAGACGTTCAAGACATCGAGTTCACAATCCAGAAGGGCAAACTCTACATGCTTCAGACCCGTGCGGGAAAGCGCACAACTCACGCAGCCATCCAGATTGCGGTTGACATGACCAATGAAGGCCTGACAAGTTTGACACTTGTAACAATAACTGCAATAGCTTTGCGCAAAACCAAGCTGTTGAGCAAAGGACCTTGGAAATTCATGACCTGCCAGGCCTCATTACCAAGCAGCAGGCCATAATGCGTATCTTGGCGACTGCACTGACAGTGACGGAGTAGGGAGGGGCCAGTTGTCGGATATATTCGGGCAGGTAGGACATGGCATAGCCGCATAGCCGTTCCAAGAACTTTTGCGTGAGGCTTGCATCCCAGCCAGATTGACCAGCTGCTTCACCCTACCATCAAGAAAGATGCCAAGAAGGAGGTCATTGCAAAGGCATCGTTTGGTGTGCCTGCTTCAATGGTTTGAGGTGTTCTTTATTGACTCTTTTTGGGCATCCTGTATAGTATACATTGGATTGCCACTGCTTTGTTTCTTTTCGTGCTCTTCTTTGCTGGCCACCAAACTCCGGACTAGTTGACTAGTTCTAGTGACCGTGTGATGCGTTTGATGGAAATAATGGAAATGCATGGGTGCTACTGGCCGTTATATAATGTCATCCTCTACCTTTGGACATCCCTTTGAAGCCATTGAAAGCAAACGCAAGCAGTGTAGATATACACATGTGTTCTGTCTTGCTGTGGTTTGTGCATGTTTTCTTCAGTTCTCTTGGCCTGTTTGACTCACACATGGTTCCTCAGGGCCTTCCTGCTTCGCCTGGCGCTGCTTTTGGGAAGGTGGTCTTTTGCACAGATGAGGCCTTAACAAAAACCAAAAGTTGCAAGATGAAACCTGCGGGGAAAGTTGCAAAAGTGTTGAAAGCATGCCATAGCTATGCGGGGTCGAGATCCCTAAAAGTGCCTGGTATTTTGGGAGTAGTAGCGTTGCAAAGGCTTTGCTTGCGGTTCAGGCTGTTCAGCGAGTGAATGATGGGGAGAAAGTGATTCTGGTGCGAAACAAGACAAGCCCCGATGACATCCATGGACTTCATGCAGCAGAAGGCCAGGCCTGTCCTTTCACCAGTGCAAGAGCAGAAGAAGCAAGGGTTCGAACATGGAAGCAGCATGTGCTCAGTGAATGCACCGCTGAATTGGATGGCTGCTCAGGTATCCTAACCACATGCGGAGGCATGACCAGCCACGCAGCAGTTGTTGCTCGCAGCATGGGTCGGCCTTGTGTTGCTGGTGCAGGACAGCACGAGAGAGTCTCTTTGAAAACTAGAGATTTTTGATCGAAGGAATGGCTTACTTCGAAGCGCAGATTTGATCGATTTGTTGCAGGACATTTGGAAATTGATGAAGTAGCGGGAAAGTTCAGAGTGGGTGACATCGTGGTAGAGAAAGGGCAGAAACTGACCATTGATGGAAGCACTGGTGAAGTTCTTCTTGGAGACGTTCCTACAACGGTGCCCAAGGTGACCGGTGCTTTCAGGACTTTGATGTCTTGGTCCGACGAGTATCGCACAATGCAGGTTCGTGCGAATGCAGAGACAGTGGCAGATGCGCGCTTGGCCAAAGACTTTGGTGCAGAAGGTATTGGACTGGTTCGGACGGAACACATGTAACTAAGCTTAAACTTAACATATCTTATAAAAACTGATGCCTTTCCAAATCATAGTCATAGTTTTTGGGTATATATTTCGCTTTGTGCGAACAGGTCTTTTACCTGGGCCCACCCATCCCAGGTTCTTTGCTGGCATGCGCATCACCGCTATGAGACAAATGATTTTAGCCTCAGACACCAGGGATCGGAAAGAGGCATTGCATCGACTCTTGTTCATGCAGCGGGAAGACATGACAGAGCTCTTCCAGATTATGGAAGGTCAGCCAATGACCATCCGCTTATTCGATCCTCCACTCCACGAGTTCCTGCCTAACACGGAGGCAGAATTGTCCTATGTCGCTAGGGCTGCAGGAGTGCCAGTGGACCGAGTTCGTAGACGTGCCAGCGAGCTGAACGAAGCAAATCCCATGCTTGGGCATCGTGGTTGTCGTGGCCCACTTGCAAGATGTGTCATTGTTGTTTGCTCACTATAGTTGCATCATGTTACATGTTGCATGATGGGTAGAAGGTGGCCAGCCACATTTGCAGTAGACTCATCTGTTCTCCTTCATAGATGTCAGGCTTGGCCATCACGTACCCGGAGATCTGCGAGATGCAGGCGCGAGCCATTTTCGGTGCTGCAGTTGAAGCAGGTCGCACGATTCCCACAAAGAAGATCCCGGTGGCTGAAATCCTGGTGCCGGTCGTATCCACTTTGGAAGAGTTCAAAATCATTAAGCAAATAATCGACACGACTGCTGCAGCGATTCAGAAAGAGGACAGGGTGACAGAGGCACAGATTCTGGAAAAAGCTTCCGGAAGTGAAGATTCCTGTTTTTGTTGACCTTGCAGCTTTTGGGGATACAACCTGAGCTTGTTAGATAGCAGCTATCCTCCTGCTGTGCCTTCCCCATATCCCCAACAATCGGATGCAGATGGTTTGATTCCTCGTCTTCAACAGGAGAATGTGAACTTCACCTACCATGTTGGCACAATGATTGAACTTCCACGTGCAGCTCTCCAAGCTGTGTGGGCCCTACACAGCGTCGCAATTGCCTGGCAAATTTGGACCAGAAACATTCACGCCTGTAGACATTAAAAAAGGTAGAAACCATGGGAGCATGGCTTGTGACTTGTTTTCCAACGTGTTTTCCTCGTGATAGCACCTTTCGAACTCAGGGAAAATTGGCCGAGCATGCAGAGTTCTTCAGCTTCGGGACCAATGATTTGACGCAGACCACATATGGCTTGAGCAGAGATGACACTGGCACCTTTATGGCTGACTACAAGGCTGGTGTGTACAGCAGTGATGTCAGGCCTTTTAAACTGGAGTCTGAGAGCCCGACAGCCTAGCAGATAGCGGCAAACAACTTGTTTAGAAATGAGCCAGAGCTCACAGTAATTGCTTAACTGTTGTCCAATGAATTGGAGTTCTCCCAGCTTTTGTTTGAAGTCGCCAAGTCTCCCTCTCGGGTTTGTCTTTGTTCATGCTGGAGACTTTCGTTATATTTGTTTTGGAATCTCAAGATTTCTTGCCAGGCCAAGGGAATCATGGCAGCGGATCCCTTTGAGACGTTGGATGAGGATGGAGTCGGTGAGCTTATCAAGTTGGCCATGGCTCGGGGCCATAACACGCGACCAGGGATGAAGATGGGCATTTGCGGAGAACATGGTGGAGACCCAACGTCCATTGATTTCTGCCAGAGGACCTTCTGTATACACTTGTTATTGTCTTTGTTCACCCTTTATCCATGTCCACCAAGATAGCTTTCATCAGTTTTCCTTCAGGATTCTGCCCAAAAATGTCCAGCTAGCCTAGTTTTTGGAAGCTAATACACGACTCTGCCAAGGTGTAAAGATGTCACGATACTTTTCAGACAAAGAGTTGTGGGAAGTGAAGTGTTTCACAAACGCAATGTACCACCAAAGGTTGTTTGGGTATTGATATTAATATTTTGATTGCCTAAAGACTTCTGAAGACAATGTCTCGGCATAGACTCTTGAGAAAAAAACATTTGTGCGGCAAAAAACATTAAGGAAAGTACTTTTCGTGGAAAAGCTTCTGTATGAAAGGTTTGTTGATATTGACAGCTTTGATTTTGTGTGACCTTAACTATCGCAAACACAAATATTTGTATAAATAGAATCTCACTGCAGAGGATTCAGTTGAGTAATGCTTGGCTTCACCGGACTTATTATGCACCAAATCTTGTCAGGATAGGCTTGGACTATGTGAGTTGCTCACCTTTTCGGGTTCCCATTGCCCGCCTTGCGGCGGCTCAAAGCGCATTGAAAGCCCAGGGCGAACAGATCACCGAAACCAGGGTAGCAAAGCCGCGAATGCCATCCTTTGGGCCCTGGTAGGCTGAGATTGAGGTGTGCTGAGCCGAGAAGTGGCAGATCAATTTTATAGAGTAGGGCATGCAAGATGTAGAGAGGAGGGCTTTTGAATCTCCCAAGTTCCATTTGAAGGTACGGCTCAGTTTGGGATAGCATGGAATAAACAAGTTGAATAATTTTATATAAATATAGAATATATACATGTGCTAGAGCTTGCCGATAGTATTTGAAAAGTGTTTGGGTGTACAGTGTTGAATTTTGGCAGCTGGCAGAGGCCGCTTGTCGATTTGTCTTTGAAAAGTGTTTGGGTGTACAGTTTCGAACCAGCACAGCTGGTAGATGCCGTCGCGGCTATTTTCGATTGGCCATGGAGGTCCTTTCTGTGAAAGGTTAGCGTGGCCAGGACGACCAGAAGCGTCAAGCGGAAGGGAAAGAGCGGAGCAGACTCTTTACTAAGCCGGACTTTCATCACGTGTGGCATGCCATGTCGTTGCAACACAGGGGCCTTTGAACCAGTCTCTTCTGCAATCTCTGCATTAGTGAGCCAACTCTAGTGTATGGCAGGTTAAAAAACTGATAACCGTAGCAGCCTTAACAGCTTACAGTCCCATGTTAAGAAATTGGCCTGAGAAAAGCTGCAAACCTGAAAAAAATATCAATAAGTTGGATTCCATATGATGCTATTGTAAATACCGATGCTTTCGCACACGGTTTTTTACCGCAGTAAAATACTTTAAAATAGATGGGGTTTAAAACCCCTGGGTCCACGCTTTGCAAATACCCAAATCCTCCAAGGGTCACCCTGTAAAATTTCTGCAACTACACGCGCAGAAAGCAATCTGCTGGGATGTTTCTGTCCTCCTTTGAGCCTATCCTATCTGTTAGCCGTTTGCTCAGGATCAGTTCTGCTGTGGCTGAAGTGGATGTGCATGATTTGTGCATCTCTGTAGCTGGCCGAGATCTTCTGAAGGATGCACATCTGAAGCTTTGTCCTGGCCAACGCTATGGCTTTGTGGGTCGAAATGGCTCAGGAAAATCAACCCTTTTTAGATCCATGGCCACAGGGCGTATTCCTGGCTACCCGGCCAACTGCGTCACTCTGCTAGTCGACCAAGAGGATGTTGGAGATGAGCGCACAGCAGTCGAGACTGTAGCTTGGCTGCGGTGAGATGTTGAAATTTCAACTGCTCCCGTCTGATCTTTCCAAAATGACACCCCGAAAATATGGTCCGGGAATGGCTTTCCTTTCACAGTTCTACTATCAGACAGGTGATTTGAGGGTAGCAGCATTTCAGGAAAGACCTCTGTAGTTTTCCCACTTTGTTCCTTCTCAAACCGAGCTACCAAGGTGGTTTCGGCGCACAAAGAACTACAGGACTTGTTGGAGGAAGAAACCTCCCTGGCATTGGGTCAAAATGGATCTGACATGGATGCTGTGAAGGCCATGAGGAAACATCAGCACTTGATGGCCAAACGGAATCTCTTCAAAGCTGTCGCCCGGTGTTCTTTTGGAACGATTTTTTCCAGTTGTTTGAGCCATTGTTCTTTTTCCCGTATTGTACCCGGTCCTTACTGTGTGGACGTTGGGAAGGTATTGAAAGATGGCTTGCCGAGGCCATGTACGAGAGCAAGCTGAGCGGGCTTCGTGGTAAAGCCGCTCGTGAAGCCTTGCTTGAAGCAGAAGCCCATGAAAAGAAGGCTGCCGAAGCAGTGGAAGCTGAGGCGAACTTGGGGACATTTTGAGATTGGAGGGTTGTGCTTCCAGGGAAGCAAGGAGCTTGGGGGTCGTGTTAGCTGCGTTAGCTGGTTGTGTAAAGTGGAAGCATCTCTTTGATGGTTTGACTTCGAGGTGTTGGCCGAGGAGGCCACTGCAGAGGTGCATGCGAAAGTGGTGGAGATTCTGGCAGATGTGCGAGAGCGACTACGGATCTTGGGAGCAGATGGTATGAAAGGGCAAGCTGAAGTCATTTTGAAGGGCCACTTGTCAGTCAAGCGCTGTTGAATCCACGTTACATATAAATACATATATATAATTCATTTGATTCAAAATCATCGTATCATCATTGAAAAATTGTTGCGGAATTGCTTCTTTGCGGGAAGTTCGTGGGTTCGAGTTGAGCTAGGAACAGGTACCCCGGTAGGTAGGAGTTGGATGCTACTCACCACAGCAACCGTGAAATCTCCGAGGTTTAGGGTTTCAAGAGGAGGACCTCCGTCGTCCTACACGGCTGCTGAGTGGTGGCTGGCGCATGCGTGTGGCTTTGGCCAAGGCCTTGTTAGCAAAGCCCAATGTCCTACTGCTGGATGAGCCTACGAATCACTTGGACTCCGAGTTGGCAAACACATGGCCAAAGTCATGGTTTTTACTTGTTTTTACCCCCAAAATTTTGTCCCCCTTTACGGTCTTTCTTTTTTTTTGGGGAAGAATATCTAAACCAGAAGTTTGAAGTTTGAAGTGTTCTGTTTTTTCAAAGGCAACGGACCTGCCAAGTGAGGATTGGCAAGCTATCCTTTGGTTGGAACGCTATTTGATTTCTGATGAGTTGAGTGACGTGGCCCTGGTGGTTGTATCTCATGACCGCGATTTCTTGGATAAGGTGAGCACCATGACCCTTCGGCTCTTTGAAATGAAGCTGCAAGTTCATTCAGGCAGGAAAGGGGGAGGTTGGGGGATGTATATTATATACGTAATGTATTTGCTGAGTAATATGCACAGGCATCATGTTTCTTTGAAGCATCAAAAAGGATTGTCAGGCTTTGTCGGAAGGGTAGAGAACTGCACCGTCGCCGCCAATCTTGGATATTCATCAGAGTTACTGTATGAGTTTGAGTGAGGCCTCCCAGAACCACTTTCCCAGCAACACAGATTCTGATACCCTCCTCAAAACAAGAGTGGAATAGAGGATGACCCTGAATGGAAGAGCCGTCAAACAAAACCTGTGATCCAGTGGGTTACATTACTCTTCTCCCAACAATCCTGGAAGTAAGAAAAGGATCTCTCCAAGATGATGGTGTCCCGAAATTGAAGCGCCTTGTTTCTTTTGAATCACAGAGCTAAGATTCACTCGGCATTCAAACAGAAGGCCAAAAAAAACCCGATGGAAGAGCATCCATAGTTCCATACTGTCATCATATCATCAGGCTACACATATTTGGAAGTTTCCCGGACTTAGCAGCTCAATATGTGCAGGCAACTACTCGACCTTCGAGGATGCACATGAGCGAGACCAGCAGCATCGAGCTGAATTGGCACAACGGCAGCACGACAAGCAGGACAAGATGGAGAAGCAAATCAAGGAGATGGAGTAGCTTGATGTTTGAATAGAAAAAGTGTGTTTTATATTCTATCATACGAGTCACACACACATGTATATACTCTGCATATGATTTTACATGACATAATCAGAATACCATACTTGTATTATATATAGTTATATTATATTGAATTATGTGAATTTTTTGGATATACATTTGTATACAGCATCAGTCAGTAAGATTTAACATAACAAGACATGAAACGAACGTTGCCCGGTTGCACTTTGCCTGTAGCATCCGAGGCAACGTGGCAAAAAGACCAACAACGAGGGCTTGCTTAAAGCTGTGGCCAGTCGGCGTACCAAACTGGGCTTAGATGATAAACCCTGGTCCTTTAACCGGGTTGGCTTGGAACGGGCCGGAGGTCACAAGTTCAAGTTTTCCTATGGTACCATTGGAGAAGCCATGGAACAACTTACTGTGGAGAATAAGGAGGGAAAACGGAGGGGTTGGCCATGTTACGTAGCCCGGTTGGCTTTTGGGGGTTGTTTATTTCATTGTTTTGTTTTTGTTTCGGCGGCGGCAAAGGGCACCTTCAACAGCTCCAAACACCCCTTCCGTATCATCACGATAGGAGCAGGCCGTGCGACTCAAGTTGAAATCTGCAGTTGCTTTGGGCTTTGAAGCAGCTCTACTTCAATGTCGAGATGTTGTTGTTGGCTATGATCCTCAGCGAAAAGCAGCTTCATTTCTCAACAATACTTTTGTAATACTTTTGGCATTCCACGTGTTAGTATGTTTCTACATGATGTGGCCAGGACAAATCGGTTCCCTTGGTGAAGAAGTTTGATCTTGACATCCGAGCTCAATCTCGTATTGGAAGCTTGTATTGAATTGCAGTCTCCTTTTGCAGCTTGCACGTGTTTGGTGTTTAGGGTTCACCTCTCATATATAGAAAACACCTGAACGCCCGCTGTTCCTGTTTTTAACCATTCATGTTACATGCTCTGAAATTAGTGTCTGATTTTCAGGAATTCTGGGTGTGAATGGCAGTGGGAAGACCACCCTGCTTCGAACCCTGGTGGGCGAGTTGGCATGTCTCGGTGGCGAGGTATATCAACAACCACGTACCTTGAGCTGTGTAGTACTTCCAGTTGCCAACTCGATTTGAGAGTCTGATCAATTTCGGAATTGGACCAAAGGTGTGGTCGTGGGCTTCTTCAACCAGCACCAGGCTGAATAGTAGCTGTGCATGTATGTACCAAAATGTAAATGCCACTACTCTGGGACAACGCATCCCACAAGACAAGATCAAGCACAGGGCGCAACGAGCGCGTCTCGTCCAACTTTGCATTTGTGCATCTAACTTTTGCTTTGGCTTGACCTTTCCGAAGATAATTTTTTGAATTGAAAAGCGGAGGCTGACGACCTGCCGAACAATGTCACACCCTTGGAATCTCTTTGCGAAAGTCCGAATCTCAATGGTTCAGCTTTTTTAAGCTGAGCCCTACGTAGAAAGGCTGTAGAGCTTTGTTAACTTTTTGTGCAGACTTGGCTTGACCTCTAAACCTTTGACCCGAGGTCATCCAAATTTGAAGGAACATGAGGTCCGAGCCCATCTTGGTAGCTTTGGCCTGGGACGGTTGGCCGTTCAACCCATCAGGCTCCGATCGCTTCGGGTCCCCGCGTTTTCTTTCGCTCCCCCGCGTTCTTTCTCCGGAGGTGCCTGTCGGGTGGCGAGCGAAGTCGCGTGGCTTTGGCTGCTGCGACATTAAGAGCGCCCCACGTGCTGGTTGCGTCCCCAGTGAAATAGTGCAAGCAGAATCAAGCAGATTGGAAGGTGGCGGTAGGCAAGTATTATCAGATGGTAGTGTTTGAATCGTGCAAATCTTTTGTTAACTGTTAAACTTTTATAAAACGTCGTTTTGCCTCAAAATCCAACACGCTTCCTGGAGACCATAGGTCTTGGATGAGCCGACGAACCATTTAGACCTGCAGACTGTTGAAGCCTTGGGAGAGGCCCTGAAGGCCATGGCTCCAGGGTTTCACCAGATTTGCCTTGGGTGTTTTGGAAGATTATGCATGATTGATTCTGCATGACGTGGGAAACAAATATAGCATGACAGTTTGTAAATGTCATTCAACTTGTTTGTTTTCCTTCAGGAATTTGAAGGAAGCGTCGTGGTCACTTCTCACGATCGTCGTTTACTGCGAGAGGTTTGTCAAGTGCCCTGGCTGCAAAGAATAGACTTGTGGCTCATGAGTACCAGGCTGGTGGCGAATGACGATGGATTTTGAACAGCTTCTTAGCCCTTCACCTGCCCGAGGACTTTTATTCAGTGAGGGACAGGCAACTAGTCAAGGTCACTCTCGAATCTTTTGTCCGCTCGGTTCGGTGAACATTCAGAGCACCCTCTGAGCAAAAAGGCCACCATTCTCAGGGTAGGCCCGGCGTTTCACGGTTTAGTCATTAGGTTCTCTGAGAAGAAAGGCACTTCCATTGTGTGATTTGGTACATGTGCTTTTCAGTGCTATTCCAAACAAAGGCTTGGACTTCATGTTCTCTTCAGTTGCTTTTGCATCTTTTTACCTCCTGTGAACTGGCCAGAGGCCATTCCATGATTTGTTATCTTTGGGCGAAGTTGTACAGTGTACAGTCGCGAAGGGATTGCCTAACTAGGTTTCAAATCATTTCAAATCTACATGGACATGAAAAGCGAGGAAGAAGGGAATGGCAAGATGCTTTCTAGATTGACAAGAGCGAAGGAGAATTGGCACCCAGCTAGTAGGAGTTTTTTTGGTCGGCTTGCTTGGGACACTGGTCTCGCACTAGCAATTTTGTAGGTCAGAGTTTTGGTGCCGTGACACTTGGCAGACCACCCAGGAAAAACAAAAAAGGCTTAAAGCCTTACACTGAACCACAAAATCAGCAAACCAAACAGTCTAAACGAACCTTCCAAAATAGACAATTGTCTTTCTTGTGATAACCACCCATTGACATTGGACAAGTAGATCCACCCTGGTTTAAGACTCATTCTGCAGCCATGCTGTGCTTCGTCTTGTGTCTTTGGGCTTTGGTGCAGGCTTGCCGTCTTAGTTTTTCATTGCGGGGCACGGGGTCTTGCTTCGGGCCAGGAGTCTCTAGGTAGCTCCGTGGAGAAATCATGGAGATTTGGCCCGGCACCCAGCGCTTGCATTTCATGTTCTCCTTGGGTCTGACATGTAAGACTTTAAGGTGCCTTTATTGACGGAGGCGGGCGATGCGTTTTGCGATTTGCGAGGTTTCAATTTCAGAGCTTTCACTGCTGTCATCACCTATGAGAGATGTTTTTCAACGTCACCATGACAGACTCCGACCTGGAGCGCTGCACATGAGGTAGTGAGGGCTCTCGGATTTATGTGCTTCGCTGGCGGCCCACAGACACTCCTGGGAGCGGCTCGGGCTGAAGAGGATGGTCCGTTGACGTGTTCATCGATCTTCACAGAGTTGAGGTGAAATCATTTGCCCTGAAGTTGTGGGTGATTCCAGTGACTTGGACAGAATCCAGCGGACGACGTGAACTTGTGAGATTCTATATGCCGAGCTTTGGGGTGAGTGAACCTGAAAGTAGCATTTGAAAGGATTGCTGGCATTGACTACAATTGACTCACTTAAGCTACCCTGACATTGGTGAGGTGTCGTTCCAGGTGTTGCCTCCTTTGCACTACAGCCTGGTGATGTGGGCTCATCATTGAAGCCTTTGCTCCACTATGCTATGAAACTGTTGCATTCAGAGACTTGACTGCCGATTTGAATGGTAGCCATGAATGGCAGACCAAGAGCCGATAGAGGGTAGAGAATAGGAGAATAGATGTGGTCTGATTTGATCCGGCAGGATTTTATCTTTCTAAAGTTTTCGTGGAATGCCTTAGCATGAGTAACAAGTAGCTGAGTGTAATGAAATGCCCGGGCCATTTTGGCTGCAAGCCACAGCTTGCAAGGGTAGAAGGATTTTTGATTGATGGGCTTTGGCCTGTCTGGTTTTTACTCATCCCCCTTTGCAACTGTGGCGCGATGTCGCTCTTTCCTGCATGGAATCTATGTGCCACCATGAACACAGTCCAAGACCTTCGAAACACCATGAATCTGCCTGATGAACTCTGGCAAGCCTGGATTGCCCAGGTGGGCAACCCTGGTGATGACATTCGCCTACTGGCTGCGTTGCCTAGAGTTGCTGTGCAGAGTGGATGCAGTTTCGCACAACTCCCTGACGGGTCTTCCTTTACACCCATGCAAGCGACACAAGTGGGCCTGGTTTGGCGCCTGTCCCGAAGATGTATGGCAGCAAAATCTGGGGTTCTGGAGGCAGAGTTCCAAGACATTGACCCGTGGCAAGAAGCTGGAGGTAACGCCCAACCTGGTGAACACCCAGCTCCTTCTACTACACCACAAGGACCACATCTCAAAGAAAAAGTTTTGAAGATGAATGCACTGATCGATCAACAAGACGAGAGCGAGCTGGTGCCTGCATCAAATAGTGCAGTCAACAGATGGACACAGGCATATGTAGCCCTGATGGGGGCACTGCCGGATAGATCCGAAGAACCAACTACTTCTCAACTGAGTGCTCTGTCGAAACGTGTGGTCGAACTTGAAGGACCCCCTTACGTTGATATGGCCGTGTGGGTCCCCTTTGAAAGGAGACTTGCAAAAGTACAAAAGTGCAGGACCTATCATCCACTTGGTGATGGGTCATACTTGGTCAAGGACCTTCCAGGTCCTTCTAGCCATCAAGCCTGGTTAGCCAGTTGGCGGGTCTTCAAATGCGCGGCACTGATGCTCGAGGTGATCTCTTTGGCAGCTCTCCAAGCCTATGAAAGGCATATAGAGAAACTGGTGTTGCAGTGGCCGGGAACATGGGGGCTGATATACCAAGCCGATGACAGGGCTCGTGCTGAACAGCTTGAACGATGGAGGAGGTATCTGACGGCCGAGGCGGACGCTGGGAGACAAGTACCCCCCACATGGAATCCCAACAAACCTTGGTCATGCATTTTCTTGAAGGTGGTGGAGGATCAATCCTACTGGTCGGAAACGGTGCACGTCCCGGCATCAGCGTGGGTGGCGTCCGGGTCCAAAGGGAGACCGGTCATCGCTTCAGAAGCTTCTATCCTTAACGCCATCGAAGGAGGTAAAGATGCTCAAGGTGGAAAGGCGGAAGATGACAGTGACGACAGAAAAAGGAAAGCTCAAGCCAATAGGGATCGCAGAGTTGCTAAGAAGAAAAGACAGAGGGAGGAGAAAGAAGAGTTGAAAACTCTCAGGAGTGGCGGTCATCATGGGCATGGCAAAGGTGATCGAAAAGGACAAGGCAAAGGCAAGTCGAAGGACCAATCTGGCAAAGCCATTTGTTTCTCATGGTCGAGTGCCTCAGGCCCTTGTGCCAACGTGCAACCTGGAGGGGAATGCCTCTCAAGTGTAAAGAGAGTACATAAATGCAGGTTGTGCCTCAGCCCGGGGCATCAGGAGAAAGATTGCCCGAGCAAGTGACTTGGGTGGTGGCAAAAGGTGCGGTCGAAGGTCGGTCGAGTTGAGTGTTGGAGTGATGTTTGTTTGATTTCATGACATGTTTGCTGCAGAAGATGTTGACAGTTGATGCAACTTGATCAGTTTCAGGGGGGGGAGTTGTCAGTCGACCGGAAGCTCGGCCCAATGATGGAAGAGGTTGATTGGGGCGACGACTCCCCGCATGGCGGAGCATCTAGTGCTTCGGGGCCGGACCGGGGTACGGTTAGGCTCGTGCCGTGTGAAGGCAGAGAAGACCCGCCTAGAGCCAAAGTTCCACGAGGTGAAGACATTCCCAAAGGAACAGCAGAAGGGACCGATAGCTTCGTGCCGCTCAGAGTGCAGAAGGTCCTGGATGAGTCTAAGGACTTCAAGACGTTCAAGGAGGGAAGGATCTTCAAGTACCTCCACCTGTTCTCGGGACCTCAAGACAACCTTGCCGAGGCGTTGAAAGATGAGTGCAAGACTGCAGGGTTGGAAGTGGAAGTGAAGAGTGTGGACATCCGCATCGACAAGAGCCATGACCTCAAGGACACGTCGAGATGGAGCGACTTGGACAAGGAGGTCAACGATGGAGGCTTCGATGGAAGCCACGCTGGCTTCCCGTGCGGGTCCTTTAGCATGCTCAGATGGCGTGCATCCCCGGGAATGCCGCTACCGGTTAGATCCTCAGAGTTCCCGTACGGATTGCCATCTAACTCGGAGTCCCAACAGAGGGAGGCCGACCAGGGGACATTGTTCGCTTCATGGTCCATAAAGTTGCTGCAGGGCCAGAGCGAGTCAATGAAGAGAAGGAAGGTACCAGAAGTATGTACTGCTGAAAACCCTCCTGGATCAGAGGCGAGGACCGAGTGCCCAGCGTGGGACTTGCCAGAGGTGAAGAAGGGCCTAGAAGACGTGGAGGCAAACTTCGTAGAGTTTCACACTTGTGCCTACATGCAGTCCAGCAAGAAGAGGTACTACAAGCCAGCGAAGTGGGGAGGCAGGCTCGAGGGCATCAGAACGCTCAGTCGAGTGTGTCGGTGTCCTTCTTGGGTGACCCACGTCCCGGTCATCGGAAAGGACATATCCACGCAAGCAGGGGTGTATCCCCCCGAACTTTGTCAGGCAGTGGCAAAGCTGATTGTAGCTTCTTGGAAGAGGACCGTCAACTTGGAGTTCTGGAGACACAGGTGTTCCATGGCAGCCCAAGAGGTCACGGAGCTGCAGCAAAAGTGGCTCAACAACGAAGAAAGGAGGCTGGCAAGAGTGGAAAAGGAGAAAGTGAGGCTCACCATACCACCAGAACCGCTGGGTGCAAGCATGAGTGCAGCAGACTTGGAGCATAGAGGCGGTCCCAAAACATCGGTGGGTGATACCGTAAGAGAGACTAAGAAGAAAGAAGACGATGTGTACTTGGGGGGCATGAGGAACCCGAAAAGAGCCGTGGAAAAGCTGTGGAAGATGAGAGACGCAGGAAGTGAAGTCAGGCGAGCATGGGACAACATCGTGGCAACCTCCCCGGACTACCTGATCTTGGGAAGAGAGTATGGATCGGAAAGGGCGCACTATGACGAAGAGCTCCTGGCAAAGTGGAAGGATGTCTTCAGCACTTTGGTGGGCCTGGAAAGAGCGGAGGGCGTCACCCTTCATGACAACTGGTTGTTCAAGTCACCCTTGGACGGAGCACTGTGGGATGCATGGTGCAGGTATGCTGGTGATCCTGAACATTGCCTGGGTGATTGGGCCGCCAACGGAGTCCCTTTGGGCATGGCAGAACAGATCCCCATGTCAAAGGGCATCTTCCCTCCAGCTCGAGGAAAGGAAGCAATCGATGACCAGATGCCGGAGATCGAGGCACAAGTCAACGTGGAGAACTACAGGAGCTTCTATGACCAGCCGGAAGATGCAGAGCTGGAGGTGGAAAGGCTGGTAGCATCAGGTTTTGCGCTGGTAGTTTCAAAGGAAGAGGCCGGACGAAGGTTCGGCAGTGGAACAGTGAGCCGTCTTGCACTAATAGTGAAAGACAAACCTGATGGAAGCCGAAAGAGGCGGGTGATAGTGGACATGCGACGGAGTGGGGGAAATGATCGAGCAACATGCCCGGAGCGCATCATACTCCCGAGGATCGCTGACGTCACCAGCATGGCTAAAGACATGTTTGTCAGAAGCGAGAGACTGATCCACCAGGGCAAGAAGAGGCGAGTGGGCAGCGAGGTTGAGGCAGAATTAATCTCCTTTGATCTTCAAGATGCGTTCTGCCACTTTGGGCTGTGTCAGAGCGAACTACGAAACGCTTTGGCGCCCAGAGACAGCAGCACCTTCCTCTTGTTCCGAGCCATGTTGTTCGGCTTCCGAACGGCACCGCTCATCATGGGACGGTTGAGTTCTGCAGTCGGGAGGCTGATGGCGGCACTTTTGAAACCAGAGCAAGGACAAGCTCAGGTTTACGTGGACGATCTCCTACTACTTGCACGTGGCACGCAAGAGGAAAGGTGGTCCATGGTGTCCCTGTTGCTGTACACCCTTCGTGCCCTTGGAGTTCAAATATCGCTCCGGAAGGGTGAGCGAGGAGAACAGATCAAATGGATTGGAGTGGTGATCAACCTTGACTGGGTCAACACATCAAAGGGAGAGAGAAAGCTTGTGTACGCCATTCCAAAGAACATGATCTGCGAGATAAAGGAGTCCCTGGAGAAGTGGCAAGGCAAAGGAATGATTGGGTTGCGCGAGTTGCGCACACTGACCGGCAAGTTATCATGGGTTGCAGGAATTGTGACACGGATGCGGTGGGCGGTCAGCGTACTGTACTCCATCATTGCAAGCATGGAAGAGGACATCAGGGCCAACAATGAGCCGTCTAGAGCATCAAGGAGGGATGACAAGCGTGAGAAACCCTACCTTGTGGCAGTCAAGCGGCTGGAAGTAGCAAGGCAGTGGCTTTTGGCCGTGATGAGAGATCCTGACAGGATGCTGATCAGGACCGAGCAGCTGGAAGAACCACCGGTGGAATGGGCCATCATTTCCGATGCCTGCCCGACGGGGTACGGAGCCGTGTTGGCGAAGGTGGTTCCAGGGGCTCAGAGCTTTGAGCCGGTGGATGCCTATGAAGCAAAATTCACGGAAGCGGAGGCAAAGCTCCTGGAGGTCAAATGGGGAGAGGCCAGCAGCCAAGGGCCGTTGGAAGCACTGGGCCTCTGGCGAGCCATGAAAACATGGGCAACAAGAATCCAAGGAAAGGGTTTGCTAATCAGAAGTGACAGTGCAGTCACCCTCTCGGCTGCCGAGAAAGGATCCTCAGGGTCTATGACAATGAACTTCTTGGGTGGCGAGCTGACCATCCTGGCGGAGAAACTGGGGTTACCGGCATTGAAGACACAGCACTTGGCCGGCAAGTTGAACGTTGAGGCTGACTGGTTGTCAAGGCCCGAAGAACGATGCAAAGAAGTACCGGCAGCGCTGAGGCAGATTAGAATCAGAAAGTTGGGCCCCATAGGGCACAACGACTTTGAGATCACCCCACCGGGGAGGTCTAGCCTGTGGAAGGAAAGCCCACACACAGCGTCCGTTTTCCGCTGCTTGTAAAGGCGGTGGGTGAGAAGACGGATATGAAATGTGGGGTGAAAAACACGAAGTGCACAGGGGTTAGTGGGATCCAGGTGTGAGGATAGATTGCTTGCGATTCGTAGTGTAGTTAGTGGGTTTCGCAGTAGAGTCTTCATGTCCCTCTGTGCTCCGGTTGTGCTCTTCATGTTTTCCGCAGCCGTTTTAAGCAACCCTCAAGATGACCGGAGGACCTGTGGCCGTGTCAGAACCATGGATTTCCCACCCGATGGGAGCGACAGTTAGGGCTTGCTTTCCTAGGGGGAATCTGGTGCTCTCTATCATGCATGCCGCGGCTTCGCCAACTGAAGCAGAAGATGGGCGGCTGGCAGAAGGACTTGGGCCAATGGTGGCAATGGGTGGTAGAGTTCCAGCAGGTGATCTGGGAAGACGAGATGAAGGGTCAAGCTGGAGTGGAGGGAGAGAAGGAACTTCCGTTGTCTCCGATGAGGCCTCCCACTACCATAGCAACATCGCCTACCACGGGCAATTCGGACAGAACGAGTTGGACGACAGAGGAATCAGCAGAAAGTTTCGAGGTGATCAGCTCGAGAAAAGGGTCGCTAAGGAGGCAAACGAGTCCAAGGAGCTCAAACGAGGTAAGGGCCCCAAGGACATCAGAGTCAAGGCGGTGGCAAAGGGTGCCAGAGCCAAAGCTCATGGGAGAAGCAATACTCCAAAGAATGAACGAGGCGGCCTCACCGTGGAAGAAGAAATAGAGGTGTCCGACAGTGAGGAGGTAAAGCCCAACGACAAGAAGACCAAAGGGGGAAAGGGTTCGAACATGAAGAAAGCAATCGAACTCGCGAAGGACCCCCGCAGAATGATGAAAGCTAAGACAAACTTCAAGAAAAGATTTCTGGCATTCAACACAATGCAGTCGAGGAACTCCAAACGCAGGAACGTGCTCGAAGTGTTGCAGGGAATCACTGGCTTGGAGGACCCCTTTCCTGTGAACCAGGAGCTGTTGATTGGAGTTGGCACAGCACTGGACGAAGCACAACTTCAATCGGGTGACCAATACGCCCACGAGCTGAAGCTCATGCAACTGGAGGCAGGGTACGAATGGACCATGCCTATGGAGAGACAGCTTTACCTGGTGAAGAATGCGCTGAAGAGACATAAGGGCCCAGAGACAAGGGCCTCTGAGGTCAAGCTAGAGGACATCAAAGAGGAAACGTGGGAGAAGAAAGTCAATGGCACAGTCAGCCACCTAAGGCCAGCATGGTCTTATGCTTTTGCGTGCATTTGGATGCTGAGAGCAGCCGAAGTCGCAAGAGTAAAGGCAAAGGACGTCATGGTGAACTTCGACACCAAAGAAGTGGTCCTCTACATCCCCAGCTCTAAGACAGATCAGAGAGGAAGAGGTGCGAAACGGACATTGAA
The DNA here is from genome assembly GCA_000507305.1 of Breviolum minutum Mf 1.05b.01. Lineage (NCBI taxonomy): Eukaryota > Dinophyceae > Suessiales > Symbiodiniaceae > Breviolum > Breviolum minutum. Next base: position 8,114 of record DF243056.1, on the reverse strand, counting down.
ATGCGTCTGCGAAAGCAGTGGGTGCTCAAGATGGTGTGCTTGGGCACTAGCAGTCAGATGTCTGGCGGAACATCGCGTGGTGGACCCAGAAGCCTGGCTGTTCAAGCCCGCGAAGAACCTCAAGAACCCAGGGAAAGCCCAGATGGTGGCGTCTTGGAACAAGCATGTGAACTCGGCGATATCTGGGCACTCAGCCAGAAGATCTGGCGCTATGTACTACACCAGATGTGGAATGGATGTAGCCGGAGTGAGCTTCCTGGGGAGGTGGAAGTCGTCGGCGGTGTTGCGCTATATTGAGGAAGCGTTGCAATGCTTGCCGGCTAACAGGAAGCTCTTAGAGAAGAAGGCACTTAGTGACCCGTTCCTGAAGGAAGCCCTAGACATCAAAAGCAGGGGAGACCTGGGAGGCAAAGTTCTCGACCGAGCAGTGGACAGTGAAGAAGAAGTGAATAGGAGGCCAGAAGAAATTGGCCATGGAAAGGACCGGGGTGTTGAATCCGGCCCGGAGGAGAAGGCAAAATCTCCAGAAGTTGGGAATCTATGGGCGATCTCAACAAACAGGAGCAAGAGGACGGCCCACGTGGTTACCCTGGCTGCGTGGGGGCTCAGCCTAGATTCGTGGAGTACGGCCTGTGGGTGGCACTTCGCGGAAAAGTGCGTGAAGGTCAAGCTGACGAAAGAGCGTCCACCAGGGATTAAAGTGTGTGTGAAGTGCGAGCAGTCGAACATGGTGCGCGACGAAGTCATTGGAGGGCAGTGTTTGGCGCAGAGTATGGCTGCGTCATGGAACCTATGAAATGGCCATGGGTTTGTCACCCAAGGCCATGCACAGTGCCATGTTTGGCAGACAACACACACTTTGGAAAAATGCCTGGTGGAGCTTGGGGATGGTTGGTGGGCTTTCTCTAATGGAATGGAATGAAAGCGGATTGTTGTGGAATGCCTTAGCATGAGTAACAAGTAGCTGAGTGTAATGAAATGCCCGGGCCATTTTGGCTGCAAGCCACAGCTTGCAAGGGTAGAAGGATTTTTGATTCCACACCCACCCACCCAGAACGTGGAAGAGGGCAGTGTTTGGCGCAGAGTATGGCTGCGTCATGGAACCTATGAAATGGCCATGGGTTTGTCACCCAAGGCCATGCACAGTGCCATGTTTGGCAGACAACACACACTTTGGAAAAATGCCTGGTGGAGCTTGGGGATGGTTGGTGGGCTTTCTCTAATGGAATGGAATGAAAGCGGATTGTTTAAATATGTTGGCCTGAAATCTGCGATGACATTTAGCCAGCACTTTCCGTGAGGGATGGCAAATGCCTTCCTGAAGTAGAGCCAAGGAGAAGGACCAGTGGGCAAAGATACCCGTCTTTCTTCGTGCGACTGCTGGCATGAGATTGCTATTTCCGGATGAAAGAGAAAGCATATTGGTGACTTGGTAGAGTCTAGTAGAGAATTTGCTATTGATTGGCTGGCCATAGCCTTTCGAATTCCCTTGATGTGGCCACAAGCGCCCAGGAACATATTCGCTCGTACTTCCGAACCTTGCCGTTCCATTTCCGCCAAGTGCTCAGCATTTTTCCACGTTTGCAGGGCCTTGGAGCAGCTAATTTCTGCAATGTCAAGGGGATGACATGGCATCCGTGGCGACCGGGGAGGCTTGTGCAATGCTCATTTGGCGTTGCAAAGTTCGAATCTTGCCGAAATACTTGCAGCATTCCTTGCCAGGAGGAGGGTGTTTTTGGTTGGATCTCTGCGTCCCAAACTTAGACTCAGAGACTGTTATAAGCATTGCCGGCACGACCTGCGTTGTATGCGAAAAAAGTGCCCCCAAAAAACAGAGATATTTTGATATTTTCATCAAATTAGATGAGGAACTACCTCATGGGCAACCTGAAGCCTGACAAGGATGGGCATTGTAACACCTTGTTTTTTTCTCCTATCCAAAGTTGCAGCCCCAAAACCAGAAATGGCTCAATTCCGAACTGGATACGCGGCTGGTTTTACCCTAAGTTTGAGCATTTTGAAGATTTTTACCGTCATACATCGTCATACAGGTTGGGTTTGAGCAGCATTCAGAAACCAACAGATCTTGCTGAGCCTGCGCATGGCCAAGCATTCGCGTTGGCATACGTGCAGGTGCCAACATCTCAGACGACAATGGGCTCCCTAGATTTAGGTGGCGCTTCGGTGCCATGGCTGACTTTTGCAGCTAAAATGGCTGTTGGAAATGGAGCTTTGGGCTTGGAGATTCCAATATATCAAATATGTTGAAATAGTGTTTTTGAAAAATAAAATGGATCCAAGATGGCATGATTTGTCTCGACCCCAAAAGGCTTGAAAGCGACACCTATGATTATGACCCTGAGCGTATGATGTGATTGTGGAGAGTGGGGCTTTTCCAATTGGTGTGTTTTGAGGGTTGCATGTCAAATATTGAAGTACTGGTATGACTTGGAGTAGTGGGGTCAAATGGTGGTGGATGGTGGGTACTGGTTGAGTTTTATTTGAGGCGCAAATCGTCTTCATGCCGCAAAAGTCCACCATTCAGCATGCCTTTCCACTACACCTAGGCCTCAGACTCAGAAAGATCTTGGGTGGATGAACTGAATCCAAGGGCTGACACGGCTTAGATTTTGGGTGAGTTCTAACTGGAAAACGACTTGTGTCCGCATGTCATTGCATGTGTTTACAAATGGATACAGTATGATGCAGTTCAAAACTATGACGTCTGTACAGATAGATCCTTTGCCTTTATAAGGTCCGCACCGGATACAACTTTACTCGTACTCCTTCCTGCACTTTGGTGTACGAGAGGCTCGTCTACAGAGTCGCTCAAGAACACACAGTTGAGTGGAATTGAACTGAATGCGGTTGATTCTGAGTTGATTCTGATTGTCCTCGGTCTTGGAGCTTCAAAAACGCCAATGGGTTTCGATCTGGAGGGCCTTCAAAAGGTTCCAGTCATGTTGGTGAAGCATTGCTACAGACCTACATGAACCTGTCCCAGCAACCGGCCCAACCGGCCAGGCGGCTCATCGTACTGCTAGTTTGGTGATCTCTGATGCACTGCTGGCTGTGCAATCCGAGCCTGGCCTTGGTTGGAATGAGGCATAAGGAATTTGACTGCTGAATACTTGGGGGCGACTAACCCCTGCTCACACATTGTCTCAGCAGGTATGGGCCAATCATTATCCACAATTTTCAGTCATTTTTTTAAAAGAGAAGGACTCATATGCTGCCCTCCCTGTGGTTGTAATGAATCTCAGACTCTGCTTGGATATTTGAGGAGAATACCGTCAGTCACCCTTGCTTCGCAAAGGGTTATATTTACACACCGAAGTTCTCCTATAGCGGCGAATTCTTCGCACCTATCCAGGCGTGGGTCTCCAATTGGATGATTCATTTAGGTTGTAAACACACCCTGCAGACATGTGACGTGTTTTTGTTGTCAGAGATGTCAGGTGCAAATGAATGGAACCAGCGACTTTAGTGAATGTCATGCGCTGGTCAAGCGGATCTTCGACAAGGATGCTCCTTGCCTCATCGAAAAATGCTCCTTGCTTGCAGTACTTTTTCCGTTTTTTGAGCCCTCCAAGCTTCCCAGCTTCCCACCGGCTCTCCACCACCAGGTTCCTTTTATGGAGTTTATCAGCCACGCGTCTATGAAGTTCCATTTCTGGCCTTTGTGCCTGGGGCTATTTAGAGAAACAGTCATCATGTCATCATGGTATGACGTTTCAGATTGTTTTCCCTCCCGTTGAAGCTGTGAAGGCTCATTTTGCTGAAGTGGTGGCCGATTTGGGTCTTCCCGTGGATGCACAACTGCAAGATGTGCTGATTGCCACGCGCTATGTTTGCTCCTTAACCTTGGCCCAGTTGGAGATGCTCTTTGCTCGAGTTGGGGTGCCTTAACGGTGAGGGTGAGGGAAGTCAACGTTTTTTGATGTCTGTCCATTGCTTGGTTCTACAAAAATGTCTCTGCAAAAGAGGGTGCCATGTAAAATCCTCCAGGACTGGATCAGTGGCGTGTTTGGTTCTGTTGGTTGGACTAAGGATGAATACGACCGCACTCATCTTTGCTTTCATGCCACCTTCGCTTATACCTTGCTCCACTTTGGTTACGACTTACAGGCCGCTTCAGCTTTTGGATTTTCACTTCTGTTCCCGCAACTCAAGCCCACTGAAACAGTAGCGAGGAAAAGATATCAAGACGATTCAGTATCTCAATGTGCTCATTTTTGAAGAAAAGAATGGAGTGTAGAGTGAGTAGAGGCCAACCAAATCATGTTCAAGTCCAACCACGGTGGCAAGCCTATTGATTGGGCAGTGGGTGCCATGATCTATGAGATTAATCAGGACTGAAAACCTCACATGTCTTGCTGGAATACTGGCTCCTCACACCGGCATCTGTCATCTTTAGTCAGTGCTTTGCATTTTTGAATATTTCCAATAGCTTTTTTGCTCTAGGATCCTGCGCTAGCTGCACCACTCTCTGCTCTCTCGGTGGCAACTTCTACTTCGGCCAATCGCTCTGAAGTCCGTTTTGTTTGAGTTTCTCGGTGGATCGCTTCACCTTTCTTCACCGAGTGCTTCAACACCGGTGCCTTCCACCACCGTCTATTTGTCAACGGTTGGCCAAGCACCGGCAGCCTTTTGTGGGACCCGCAGGGGTGCTGATCTCTTTAAGGTTTTAATTTAAACCTAGCCGAAACCGGCAAAGGATCAGACCCTCACAGATCTGAATTACAAATTGACCTTTTGGCAAAGGGTAGTAGAAAACTTCGTGAAATCTGTGAAGGTCATGATCAGAAAGTGAAAGAAGGCTGGAAAAAAGGTGGGGAGGTTACAGAAGAATGAATTGGTCACTGACTACCTATGACTGAATTCATTGATGACTGAATGCATGAGTGAGGATGGAATAAGTGAACTCAAAAGGGATGAATCCGGATCAACCTTTGCAGAGTTAAGGCTTTTCTACTTCATATAAGCCATTCCACTCGGAGTCCTACATCGCTTTGGTTGCAGTTGGGGCTCAAGGGCTGCGGTGCTGCGTGTTGGCCTCAAATGTTTGGCTTTGCACGTCCGGAGCTGAAGCAGCTGAAGCATTTAAGAATGACAAATGTGAGGCCTTTTTGTTCCGCGAAGATTTGAAGGCCCATATCTTGGGTATCTCATCTCACATTTTCATACGGCCAATTCCCCTTCAAATATATAGTTTGTATCCCAAGTTTTTTCATGAGTTTTGAGGCTGGCGAGGCCTTGGCCAGTCGTTTTTTTTGCCTGGAGGGTGGGATGGAAACTGGCAGATGATTAGTTGATTACTTGGAACTTTTCCTGGCAGAACATGTCCATATTTGTCAGCATCAATGCAGGATGCTCAAACGTTCCCTCCAAGATGAAGGAGGGGAAGAGAAAAGACCTCGGCGAGAGGACTGATCACAGTGTTTGAATGGGTTGCTTCAAGCCACACCCTCACCCGAGCCGTGGCAGGCCCAACAAATATGCCTGAATCCCGCAAAACTCAGGGTTGAGATCGTTCAAGAAGACTATTGAACATTGTGACAAGAAACCGGGTTGTTCATCCCATCCAAAAGCAGAGAAGCACGGCCGATGATTTCATGGAGCTAAAAGATGCTTTGAAGTCATGGGATCTCGGAGGAGCATGGAGAGCTTTGCACACCGACCTTCAAGTTGTTGGCGCCAAAGACCCTGGCAAGTGCCATCCAGCAACTGAGACTAAACAACGGAGAATTGATATTGTTGGTGAATGATGATCAGCTGCGATCTGACTTTGAAATGTGATTTAGTACTGGAATCCTCTCCATCTTATTTCAGGTTTGTGCACTATTTCCCCCAGGCCTTACTCATTATCATTAATGTATTTATATATGCACCGCGTTTGCCCCGATGTTGGAGCTCGTTCCCTGAATTTGATGGGTTTGATTGTGCATAGATGGATCTGGAGTGATACACCTAGCTCAGGTTTAGTCATTTGGTGATCGAAAATGCTGCCCAAGGCCTGATAACTTTGCCTCATGCTACCGGTCCATATCATAGTGTCAGCATTTCTCCATGGCAGCTCCTGCTGCAAGCCCCTACTGGAAGCCGCCAGGGAAGTTGCATTTGACTGAGCCTGATGACTTATATCCAGGCACAGAGCAACAGGCGCGTCGTTGGAACTCTTAACGTGCTGAACAAAAATTCAGAATTTGGCATTCCGAATGTCTTGCAGGTGGTGACGATTGAATCGTCAGCTTGGGAGCATATTGCACTTGGGCTGCATAATGCATCATAATGCCATAGAAATTGCATTCGTATTCGCAAATCTGGATCATGCTATGGACATCCGTAGGCCGTTGCTGTAGCCTGCAGCCATGAGGCCAGTGCCCTGAAGAACATCCTTGCCATGGCAAACAATTGCACTGAGTGCATCATGCCTGGCCATGAAGATGAGAGGCGTTTGGCAGTCGTACGCCTCCTTGGTTTCCGTCTCTGCCATGTAGTACTGCAATTGGTTTGTCTCCTTGGGATGCTTCCACACCGACACCTAGTATCAGCATAACAGTGAAGAAACCAAGATTCATAGGGATCCATAGATGCCTTCATGGTGGTCACTGGATGGTGGAGTGGTAATGCATGTCCCAATTGTTTGTTTCTGAGTCAGCAGTGCGGATACTCGTCTTAACGCTGGATTTGTTTGAGGTCATGCCATCCCGCTCAATCAGTGCTTTGATTGGGGTCAAAGGTGCCTGACTTATGCCTGTTGCTCGGGTTGTGTGAATTTCAAGACTCCAGCATATGAACAACAAGAATCGGTAGGAGATACCGGATCCTGTCAGTTGATATATGATGACGACCTTGTCAGGAGCCAATGTGAAGGAGCTGCAACTCAGAACGAGCTGCCACATACATGTGGACGATGTTGCCATAGGTGCGCAGCTATGGTTGTTTTCGGTTTTCTGTTACTGTGAAAGTTATTTCCACCCACAAGGATGGAGACCGGTTGCCCGGCAAACCAAAATCGCCATCCTGTTGCAATGGCTCAGATGAAGACTTACTTGAAACATGAAACCCTCGATGGGGAGCTGAAGAAGCATACCTGCAGACTGCACCACGGATTTGATTGATTGAGAGCAGGGAGCAGAAATCTAAATTCAACGGAGTTTATCCACAACCCGTTTCTGAGAGTACAAGCCCAAGTGCACATGCGCCAGCTTGATTCTACCGATCCAGAGAGACCAGGAAAATCTGGAAGAAGTCCTTTTCTGCGTGAAGAACTTGATGAGCAAAATGAGGGAAACGAAAGATGATGATTTTCCTAGCACACACACAAACACAGGCACTATCATCAACAGATTCACGTTGCAAGGCACGTTGCAGTCGCCAAATTTTGTTTCATGGAGAAAGGAGCGCTCGATGGGGACGGCTATGGGGCCTCTGCTGGGCCTTCCGTTTCGTCCGTGCCGGCCGCACCCGCCGCGCTGGCCGCAGCTGCGGGTCCGGCACCAGCTCCGCAACATCCTCCGCCCTTCTTCCCTTTGAAGGAATTTCTGCAGCAACTCGGAGAAATCGTCAAATCCACGATGTAAGGTGTAAGTTATGTGAATAGATGTAAACTGTAAAATATTAAACATCTATGTTCACCTGAAGTTGACACAGATCAAGGTTTGGATTCTGAACTGTGGCAGGCAGAGCGGTGTTTCTGATCTCCCTCGGCTGCGCGTAATTGATGTGGGTGCCATGTTTCTGAATGAAGCAGAGGCAGCGGGAAAGGCAGTGGGAAGAGTAGACATGTGAAGCTTCACAGCCAGATGATTCCACATATTTTTTTGCATCTCAAGCATCATCCTCCTCCTTATCCTTCAGTAAGAGCTGCGAGTATTCCTCATTTCAACTTCCCTCATTTTCTTTCGAATTCCTAGGGCCTGTACCTGCTGCGACCCGAATGCCTCACAGGAGATTTGGCAACCTTTGCAGCGGCGTGGGCACTGCGAGTCGGTCGTGGGCTTTGAGCCCTGTGCTGAGGAATGTGATCGACTCAATCATTCGGTCAACAGCCTGAAGACCTCTGAAGATCCTTGAGCAGAAGAAATGGTCGATGTGAAAAATACATAAAC
>DF243055.1:0-45784 GCA_000507305.1 Breviolum minutum Mf 1.05b.01 | reverse complement strand
TTCTCAACCCCAGTTGCTTCACAACTACAATTTTTAGGTATCTATAGTTTGATGTTTGCAATCATATTATAGATAGTTTTTTTTGGTAGTGGATGTTTTTTGGCATGTTTTCGTGTTGATCATTTTTTATTTTACATCTTGTTTTTGTTTTCATCATAAGACAACATATTTGCATACATTTGGTCATGATATCATGTATCTGTTTGTATTATGGGTTTGCTTTATTGTTTTTTATATACATGCACATTTTTATATATTACACATTTTGATTTAGCATCATATGTATATTTTTTATCTTTATCATTGTTGAAAGTGCGCATCACCCCATATCTACAACCAAGACGTGACGACGCCCTTCCGTTGGCACAGCAAGAGCCAGACACGAAGACAGGTTCTTTGATTGTGTATCATTATCATCCAACGCCGCCAGTGGGGATCTACGAACTCCCTGAAGGCGCGTTCTATTTGGTTGCAATGTGAAACTGTCCTTTCAAGCGTAACCATCATTAGAATCCGAGCTATCCCCCTTGAAAGCTGCTCCAAGACCCTCATTTTTCTTAATATGACCTTGTTAAGCCCTTATTTCTAGTGGTGGTAGCTCTGAGGAGCAACTAGGTTTTTTCATCAAACGAGTTGCTTTTTGCCGCATGAAAACCACTTTAGTTCAATCAAATGTATTCGATGGTTGTCGAATTTTTCAATTTTTTGGTGATGGAGGTCAACGGATCTTCGGGATTGTCAAGGCCTTGAAGACCTCACTTGGGCCAAATAACAAACATCCTTTTTTTTTCAGATTGTGCCACCAAGGTGATAATTCCTAAAACAAATAGGTTGTGAATTAGATGTGGAGAGGTAGTTCGGGGATTGAGGAGGCTGGAGAAAGAGAGAGAGGATGACAGAAACAAGTGTTCAAATCTTGAATTCAAGACCAAATAGCTTTTGGTCATACGAAAAAATATGCAAACTTGTTGGAAAAAAAGGGAAGTTTGTGTTTGACACTGGCATCATTGTTCCACTTCATACTTGAAAGACTCCCTCCCTGGATGGTTCGTGTTTGATCAATGTCGTGGCGTGCCCGGCAGCCAAACCAAAATGATGAGTAGAGACCTACCGAAATGATCCAAAAGCATACCATGTTGTTGCCGAGATGTATATTGAACCCGTGAATGACGGATCTTCATGGATCTCTTCAACCTTACTGGATCCTTTGTTTTGTTTTCATTTTGGTGCATCAGAACTCCTGAGTGGTTGACATGGAAGTCCCGGGCCATGCATGTGTGTGTTGGGTCCCAACATCGGTAATGTTTTGATGGCAGCTGGCCATGAATTTAGATCGCCATTTTGGACCGCCGGCAGAAGTGGAGCAAACAGATGGCCTCTGGCCTCATTGCAGTGAATGGTACAGGCAGGGCTCTCAATATGACTGAATCTTTTGAGAAAATGAAGCAGAGGAATTAGGAGAGCGCAAGAGCTTAGAATCTGATCTGAGCAATTTGCATATGTTTGATCGATGATCCAATCTTACAGAAATCATAGGAAAACAAATTCAGCACATCTTGTGAAACACCTTCGAACAAGGTTTGCACTCTGTATGAACGTACAATGCTATGTAAAGCCACAAGCCTACGTTTACCTGACTGAATTGGTGGTCGACTTGAAATTTTCGAGTTGGCAGCGAAATATATTTCCAAAAGACCATGTAATTGAATGCTGGATTTGAAAACTTTGGCAAACATTAAGAGATGCATAGATATATGATATGTATATGATATGTATGATATTTACGGTGTGTCACAAACACCCTTTAAATTGCATTTACCTTCATCATGTATCATCTACCTTTGGGTCATACCGATACAAGCCACAGTGTGAACTGTCAGGCCCTGACATTCCCATCACTGGCGATACTTTGGAGGATGTGGTGACCTTGATTCCAGGTGCATTGGGTAGAACCTCGATTCCAGGTGATGTGGCTGGAAATTGTTGGAAGAAACACGCAGTGTGTATGTAACACATGAATGCTGTTTTGGTTGGGTGGGTGGGTTGAGATGCCAGCTCTTGGGTCATTTTGGCTCAAGGCTGGCGTCCTTGAAACTTTTGACAAGTCCGACTTGTCATTGTGGAGTTGGACGCTTATGGACCTGGTGATTCATCCTGGACTCGAGGTTGAATCATCAGACTGCTACTACCTGGAGGTGATCATTGCAGTGCTGGTGGTAGCCATCACCCTGGTTGGTCGACGCTGTTGTCTTGCTGACAACTCAAGTTGCATTGACCAGGTAGTGTTGCCAAGTGGTGCTGTTATCAGTATCAGGCATGGATCCTACTGAAGCAGAGCGGAATGCTATGGTAAACATGGCAAAGGTCTTTGCCTGGGCTGGATTCGTCGAAGCTGACATCATCAATGCCACCACAGTGACTGGATCTCTGGCTAGCCTTCTTGGTGTGACACAACATGTTGCACCACGTGTCATTGGAATCATAGCTGAGGCAGACTATGACTCGGTGATCGCCAAATGGAAGGTCCCACAGATGGGCAGTGATGGAAACCCTATGCCTGGAGGTGGTTCACCTCCAACTATGGCTCAACTGGGAGCTGCAAAGTTGGTTGGTCGTGCATGCCGTGTCGTAGCTGGCAATGGAGCAACCATTGAAGATCTCAAGGCAATGGCTGCTAAGGCTTCGGCACCTCACCCAACTGCACCACCAGCAGCTTCAGCTTCCTCAGCAGCTCTGAGGAAAGTGAAACTCAGTGCTGTGTTGTCACAGGTGGACGATGCTGAGGTAGACGTGTTGGATGAGAAGGAGATCCTCAAAGGCTACCTCAGGTATGAGGCAGTGTATGGAAAAGGTGAACGACCACCTAAAGATTCAGAGCCCACTGCAGAGCAGATTAGCAGCATCAGCCATTTGGTCAAGCAGGGACACCCGCCGTATGCTGACTTCGCTATCTTCGGTCCGTATGGCCATAGGTTGTACAAGAAGATCAAGCTGAGTGGGGTCACCATTGGAAGAGATGGCTTGCTGAAATCGGTGGAACTTCATGGACCAGCCAACATAGGTCTATGGGCTCAGAGCTTTCAAGTGCTGGTCAATACTTTGGTCATGCTTGACACTGTGGATCTTGGTACGCTGCTGAAGTACAAGGAGAAGATTGAGAAGTTTTATGATCGCTATGGGGAAAAGATTTGGGCAGTGCTGTACCAAGCGGATGTCAGGTGCAGATTGGAGCTCATGGAACGCACCAAAAGACAATTGGTGTCAGCTCATGAAGCTGCTTTGGCAAAAGGCAGCACCACCGACTATGACCCCAACAGACCTTGGAACTATGTATGGCAGGTGGTGATTGGAGATGAGGGCTTCTGGAGAGATGAAGTCACGGAGCCTGGCATGCTTATACTCACCAAAGTGGCAAATGTTGGTGAGATGGTTGAAGGCGATGCAAGCGTGGATCGACAAGCACCTGGAGCTGGACCAAGAGAAACTCAGCCTGCGCCAAATCGACTTGCTGAGGTGCCATCTGGTTCAGGTCATCACCCACGCAATGCAAACCGCACAGGCAGATTTCACCGTGTAGAAGGAGGCAAGTACTTGTCCAATCGCACTGGCTACAAGATCTGCGAGGCCTACAATGCTGGACAATGCACAGAAACTTCTCAGGGAGTTTGGTGTCAGCACAATTGGGACACTGTGCATCAATGTGACCGGTGCCTTGATCTCACCCGAGCTCACGTTGCCCGCATGCAGAGATGCCTACACCTGGTTTCTTGAAGAAGAATTCTAAAGGAAAGGGCAAAGATGGAAAAGGCCGGGGGAAGAAAGGCGGGGTCGACGACCTCAATACTGATCGCAAGATGCTGTGGTGGATGATCATGGTCCACCAGCTGATGATTGCATGGATCCTGGAGGTAGCACAGAAGACGTTTCGTCGTTGAATTTGACACCTCCAGCCGATGTGGCTCTACCTGCTTTGGCCTCAACCGTGACAAGGCAGGGTTCATTTCACGTTGCATATTTGTTTAGTGGACCTGAAAGGTCACAAGATGGATTTGCCACCCAGGTTAAGTCTCTGGGGGGAACTTGTGTTTGCTTTGATACAGAGATCAGTGATAGCCATGACATGTTGGATCAACATGGATGGGAAAGAATTGATGATCAAACATCAGATTGTGATGGTTTTCTGATGTCACCCCCATGTTGCACTTTTAGTCCTGCACGAAATGCTTATGATGGGGGGCCTCAACCTTTGAGATCAGCTGTGGGACCGGAGATTTATGGCTTCAAAGATCTTAGACCAGCTGACAAAGAAAAGGTTAGGGAAGGCAATGTTTTAGCGTTGCGAAGTCATGGCAAGGCTTCAAAAGCCTATGAAGCAGGAAAGCCGTTTATGATCGAACAACCGCACCATCGACCTGGCAAGACTTCAATGTTCCTGCTGAATGAGTTTCAAGAATTGTTGAGCAGACCAGGAATCAACAAGATCACACTTGCTCAATGCAGATTTGGAGGAATAGCCGAGAAGCTCACAGATCTCATCACTAACATTAGCAGAGAGGAGTGTGAGCCATTGATTCGTTTGTGTGATCATCCCAAGAGATGGTGTGGTCTGGCAAGAGGGTGTATGCGTCACATCCTCCCCTTGTTGGAACTCAGTTAGCAATTCCTTCTGAGGAGTGGACACCAGACATGTTGTCATCATCACAGCCTTCAGGTGACTTTCTGACTCGTGCAGCTGCAGCCTATCCAGCTGACTTGAACAAGGAGCTAGCTGGTGTGTTTCGAAGAGCCATACTGGCCCGTCAGAAAACTCAGAGAACAAGTTCACAAGTGGATTGCATACAGACAGGTGAGCTCAACAACACGGTGAGCATGGGCCTTCCACTTCGAGGACAACAAGGGCTGGGCTACAAGCAGGACGATGAGAAGTTCAGCCTTAGAAATATCCATGCTTCTGTGAGTGACAAAGCTCTAAACATTGGCAAACAAATTGCGAATCTGATTGAGCTGAAAATTTCACAGGACAATGTTGAGGATGCCATCTTGTCAAACATTGGTCGCCCAATGGACGAAGTCTCTATACCGGAGGACTGGCTTGAGAACCTCAGGATCGAGGTGGTCAAGCTCCTGGTCAGAAATCGATCTGAAGATATGCCGGCCTCATGTGACATAAGGGCAATCAACAATGATCATTATCAAACTTCGATCAGAGGATACTTGCTGGAATACTGGGCTCGAACAGTTGAAGATCCTGGTAGTGATCTAGCGAGATGGACCTATGAAGGTGCACCTGTCGGCATGGAGCGTCAGACAAGTGAGCTAGATGGTGTATGTCCTCGCGTGGACGATTCTGAGGAACATACTTCAATTGATCTAGCCACTGACTATGATACCTTTGAGAACTATCAAGGTGTTGAAGATGACCCGGAAGCTGCCAAGGCCATCCATCAATACCTATCGAAAGGTTATCTTCAGAAGTTCAACAACCTGGAGGATCTTCAGCATTTTGTTGGAGGACAACCGGTGCTGTCTAAGTTGGGATGTATCAAGAAGATGAAGTACAATCCCGACACAAAGCAGTACACTCAGAAGGTCAGGATCATCCTGGATTGCAAGCAGTCGAATGTATCTGTTAGGGCAACACGTACTCACAAATCAGTGTTGCCTAGAGTTTCGGATGCAGTGCAGGCTGCATTGTATCTTGCAGCAGACAAGATGCCTGAGGAAATGGTCCAGATGTTCATCATTGACATCATTGATGCGTTCTGGTTGATTCCTCTACACCGTTCAGAACGAAAATATTTCTGCGCAAAACTTCATGGACAATACTTCGCATTCCTCAGGACAGCTCAAGGGTCAAGAGGGGCACCCTTAACTTTCGCTGCTCTCATTGCTTTAGCTGCTAGACTGATACAGTCACTGATCTCTGGTCCCCAGATTCATCGCTGGGCACGGGAAGAAGGACGAATGAATGTCTACGTCGATGATCCGATTGTCGTGATGCGAGGCAATGAGAGACGAATCAAGAGGGTGGCATCCATTGTTATCATTGGATGGTTGTTGTTGGGCTTTCCTTTGGCATTTCACAAAGCCATTTTGTCACCCACGGTTCTGTGGGTGGGTATCACCCTCCAGATTGATGATGACAAGGTACGTGCAGAAGTGCCTGAAGCCAAAGTTATAGAGCTCAAAGATCTTTTGGTTGAGGCTCTAAAGTCAAATGTCGTCTCGTGCAAGACATTGAGAACGATTATAGGCAAGGCGATGGCCATTGCATCTGTTATTTATGTTTGGAGACCGTTTGTACAGGAGCTATACTCTGCACTTCATTGTACAGATTCACATGCACCAAAGGGATGTGTGTGGACAAAGCAGATTTCACATTCTTTTCATTGGATCCTAGCATTCTTGGCGGGAGAACATAGCAGCATTGTCAGGGATTACAGCCTGGCGCATTTTCGAAGAGAGGGTCCGGAAGTGGTCATAACATGGGACGCCTCGCCATGGGGGATGGGTGCTACCCTGCAAGTATCAGGGCAGTTTGTCGAATTCTTTGCCATCCCAATTGACCCCATTGATGAAACCACACTCCAAACACCAAAGGGTTCTTCAGAAGGGCAACAAGTCTGGGAAGCTCTAGCTGGTTTGGTTGGTTTAAGGGTGTGGTCACGATTTTGGCAGGGTCAAAGGGCAAGGCTGCATGTTCGTGGAGATAATGTTGGGGCACTAACGCTGTTCTCCACACTTAAATCAGGATCCCTGCCATTAACTAAGATTGCTAATAAATTTGCTTTAGACCTTGGTAAAGCAGAGTACAGACCTGACCTGATTCAACATATACCCGGAATTGTGAACAAGGTCAATGATTGTTTGTCACGTCGATTTCAACCGGGACAAACTTTTCAGCTTCCACCATGTTTGAACAAAGCACGCCCAATTCGTCCCGTCAGGCGGGAAGAAAATTGGTGGAAGTCAACTGCCGCACCTTTGAGTTCGTCGGCGGTGCCAATGGAGACAATGGGACAACCTCTTAAAGCAAGGAAGTTCAACGTTTGACTGTACAGAATCACAATGATCGCTGATGCACTCTGACACCTCCTCCCGTGAGTGAGAAAATAATCCTGCTTGCGTGCCCGTCTCAGATTGCACACTTGAAATGATTCAATGAGTGATGTCAAAGTTTTCCTGAACACTGATGTCAGTTTTGATGTGCACATGTCAGTTGGCCATTGCATTGCATGTTTTCTAGGTTTGAGTGCTTGTGTGTTGCATGTTTCATGATTGGCTTGTTTGACATTTTGCATTTATCCGCAGCCATTTGCAATGAATAGAAATAGAAGGTCAAAACCACAGTTTCTAGCTAAGCTACCCTCTGATAACTTGTTGGAATGGGTTGAAAAGCGTGTGGAGAATCCGGGTCGTGATAGGTCAAATGGCACCATCCCTGTGAGGGTGCATGACTTGTTCACCACATATGATACCCATTCTGTTGATTCGGAGGTCCGGAGGGCAGGAGCTAGAAAACGTAGTGACATGCCTATTGTCAGAGCCCCTAACAAAGGTGATTCTGCAAAGGTTAGAAGAATAGCCATGGATGGGAATCTCCGCAGACAAGCACAACAGGAATTGGAAGATGACTTTTATGCCATCACCACAAGAGCACCGCGTGAAGCTCGTTTGGTCACATGGCAGAAGTTTCATGTATGGTGGTTTGGTGAGGATATCCCTGTCCTCCCCTTGACGGTTTCGAAGATTTGCAGAATTTCTGCCTTGTTCAAAGCCGGCTCTTATAAGTCGTACAAGAACTACATCAGCACAATCAAAGATCAGCACATCGCTGAAGGTTATCCTTGGGATGATCAACTTTGGAGGATCACACAGAAGTGCACCAAATCAGTTTTACGTGGCCTTTCTGGACCGTCCAGGTCAGAACCTTTTGACATACTGGACGTAGTAAAGTTCCTGGAGTCGAGGAGGGGTTCTTTGTCAAGCACAGGACCCATGAATCCGTTGGCTATGGTGGTTTGTGCAACTTACTTTATGTTGCGTGAACTTGAAGTCTCTGCCATTGAAATGGAAGACGTGGTTTTCACCGAGACCTCGGTGTCGATCAACCTTCCGGTGTCCAAAGTAGATTGGTCTGCTAAAGGATGCCGACGTACGTGGTCTTGTGTCTGCGACAAAGGTTATCCATGCCCGGTTCACATCCTCAAGGAGCATGACGTGAGCCTTCGGAAGTCTGGGAAGGAAGATGGTCCATGGTTCCCGGACAAGTATGGAAGGTTCTGCACCAAGGAAGGTGTCGTCGAAACAATCCGTCGAGCAGTATGTGAATCTGGCGGCATGGCAAAGGACAGTTCTGAGATGTGGATCATTTCTGGCCATACGTTCCGGATAACAGGGGCTCGCACTTTATCTGCTTGGGGACTGGACCCGGTGACGATTCAGCTTCTTGGACGGTGGGGCAGCATGGCTGTCTTGTCCTACTTGGCAGATTCTCCACTGATAGGTTTCTCAGATAGACTTCATTCAGTTGCTTCGTCATCATCCACTGTTCGCCCAGATCCTGCAGCGGGTGGAAACTTGGCTGGCTATGTGACTTCGGCTCCATCAGTGGAGTCTGGACACCTACACAAGGAGCAAGAGATCATGAGACAAAACTTGGTCGAGCTGTCGAACCAACTTGAAGATGTCAAGGACAACCTGGAAGGTGTCTCTGCGGTGTTAGAAGATCAGCATTGCATGGAACTCTGGACCGTGGTCAATGACATTTCGAAAGTTGCTCACAAAGCCACCATTGACCTTTCAAACTCACCACCGAGATGGAGAACGCTTTGTGGATGGCAATTCGCCGGCAGGCGCTATGCAACGACTTTTCGTCATCAATATAGTAATTCAAGTTTCCGACCATGTCCGAAATGCCACCACCTTAGACGTGAGGACTCCAGTGACAGTGATGGCAGTAGCTCAAACTGCCATAGTGACCGTTGATCAACAATTATTGTGGTCAAAAGTTTATGGGTTGAAAACCCAATTGTTGGCACCCAGGTCACTACATTTGGTACTTGGGGGCATCATGCACTGGAGTTCTCAAACCTGTGATTTTATCACAGCTGATTCGAATCTCAGCAGCATCGTAAAAATGTTCTGAAGTGGGAGGGTGGTGGCAATCAGCATGAGTGTTGGAAGAAACACGCAGTGTGTATGTAACACATGAATGCTGTTTTGGTTGGGTGGGTGGGTTGAGATGCCAGCTCTTGGGTCATTTTGGCTCAAGGCTGGCGTCCTTGAACCTTTTGACACCCACCCACCCACAACCAATGGTCAAAAGTTTATGGGTTGAAAACCCAATTGTTGGTACCCAGGTCACTACATTTGGTACTTGGGGGCATCATGCACTGGAGTTCTCAAACCTGTGATTTTATCACAGCTGATTCGAATCTCAGCAGCATCGTAAAAATGTTCTGAAGTGGGAGGGTGGTGGCAATCAGCATGAGTGTTGGAAGAAACACGCAGTGTGTATGTAACACATGAATGCTGTTTTGGTTGGGTGGGTGGGTTGAGATGCCAGCTCTTGGGTCATTTTGGCTCAAGGCTGGCGTCCTTGAACCTTTTGACACCCACCCACCCACAACCAATGGTCAAAAGTTTATGGGTTGAAAACCCAATTGTTGGTACCCAGGTCACTACATTTGGTACTTGGGGGCATCATGCACTGGAGTTCTCAAACCTGTGATTTTATCACAGCTGATTCGAATCTCAGCAGCATCGTAAAAATGTTCTGAAGTGGGAGGGTGGTGGCAATCAGCATGAGTGTTTGGGACTCAAAATGTTGCTAGTCTTGGTATGTCTTGTTTTTTTGCTTAGAGTTTTCAGAAGTCTAGCAATATTTCAGCAATGATTGATATAGCTGCCAAATCTGCTAAATACTATATAATATTTCTCGAAATTTCAATATGATTGATGGCCTTACTACAAGTCTTGTTTTTGCCACTCAATGCCACGATTTTGTTGAAACATGGTTGTGTCTGGCACATTTTTGTCAATTTGAAGCCTCGGCCTTGGCTGTAGGTGCGCCAGTGCTTTTCTCAGTTTGGCACCAGTCTGCGGAGGGGATGCAGTATCGCGCTGCAGTGATTTGGCGCTGCATTGGAGACCGAGAAACGGCCACTTGGCCCGTGACGGTCTTTTTTTTTTGGGGGGGGGATTGCAACACAAATTTGAGGAAGTTGAGGGGTTTGGGTTGTGGCAAAAAGTCTGAAGCTAGTTCATGCCCCAAAAATGGTGCAGACATGTGCAGACTGGAAGGTAAAAAGCTCTTGACAGCATGAGGTTTTCAGAGCTTGTCTAAGGGGGGAGGTGGAAGCTAAAGAACCCAAACATCCACTCCCTTTGCGTATTCACCACAGTAATATCAGACACTGCGATGTAAGACCATGATGTTGGCAGGACCAGACCAACAAATCAAATCAACATTCTCAGCAACTTGCACAAATCTCACGCGACAACATGCGTGCGGATACAATATGTGTATATATTCATAGATCCATAAGCTTTGATAGTTTGTCATCCAGGCACATATATTGTGTGTGTGTTTTTTGCAGTTCCTACGTACCCATTGTTTCAGGTGAAAACGAAGTTGAGCGCAAACTTCGGTAGTGAAACTGCTATGCGAAACTTTGCCCGAAATTTGCAACAAAAGCTTCAGTACCTTGGAAGCATGGTGAAAAAAGTGTCTATCAAAAGGTAATATGAGGAGTACATAGGGATCTTTACATCTTTTACATGAGGATTAAATATTAGGGGGAACATCACAGCAGCCCAATCTTATGGGTCTATTTACTACTCTTGACTTTACACCTGCTTTGAAACCATGAGGTTGGGCTCGCCAGACATTTGACTTTCTCTCGCAGAAAAAAAAGGGCGAAACCTTTGCTGCCAGTGTCGGTGTCTGAAGACAAATCTGAACGCCTGGAATTTTGGATGTTAAAAATCAGGTTATGCCAGACCTTCGTGGAATTGATGAGCTTGAGGAGGCTGGAAATTACTAGCCTCGACTCTAGTCCAGACAGATATTGGTTTTTTCAAATCGCCTTGACAGATATTTCAAACATTACAAATAGGTGCTTTTGATCATCTAACAAAAGACGATCAACCCAATTTTTTTTGTCATCATGTCTCTAAAGTATTCTAAAGTCACAATCATTAGCCACTTGGAGTCAACTTTGGCGCTCAGCTGCTACACATAAAGATTGCAAACATTAAACACATGCTTTCTCTAATAAGAAAACACATTGAACCATACAAGATGCTATCAACCTTCAAAAACCATCCATTTCATAGTCATTTCATAGTCTTCCAGGCCCATCGCAGTGGCCTGTTGGAGCTCTTGAAGTCAGGACATGGCCTTTCAAATTCGCAGTTGAAAAGCTCAAAGGTGGGGGGACTTCACATGAAGTCATCAGATAAGGTGTGTGTGGCAATCCATGCAGCAAGCTTTGATGAGAATAGCTTCAAAGGGCAACAAATCTTAGATCTGAACAGAGGCCGTTTTCCAACAGACATTCTGGAAGTTTGGGCACAACAGATGCACCTGCCGCTTTTCAATTGTGGCAGGTGCCAAGCAAGAGCAGCAAAACGAAGCGGGCTCCAAAGCCCAAGAAAGATGACGTGGCTGCCATATCGGCAAAGGAAACTGCAAAGGCGGAATTCTTAGATGATGAACCGCAGCTGAACTTCCAGGCAAGGGAGCTGGCATTTTGAAGGTGTTTTTTTTTCTTCAAGTTGATTTTGCATGTTCAGCAGCAGGTTTTGCTTCACATCCTAAGCACTATCGCTGTTGAAAGGTGGCGGCAACACATTCAGTTGCTCCAGCCGAAGAGGACAGTGATGTGGAGGTGACCTTCGAAGAGCAGTGGCACTCAAGTCCTATGCAAAAGACAACATTTGTTTCAAGAGGTTTTTTGAAACACAAATTTCAAAATTGATTCTGTTAATTTGATGATTTTACAGGCATTTGGAGACCCAAGGTCAGATTTATTATCGTCATATCACTTGATTTAGGTCAGTGGCAATTGAAGGCCGTGTGCCTTTGGATCTGGACGAATCAGAATAATTTTATTCGATGGAATAATACGATTTTCAAAAATAAGAAATTAATAAATATTTAAATATTCATATGAAAAGATTATTCATAATCATTATAATTATATATTCAAATATTTATATATATATATATTTTAATAATTTGAAAGATAAAAAAAATATATTTTAAATATTTTTTTGAAATAATAATTTAAGATATTTATATTATAATTTTATATAAATTATATGAATGTTTCTAGAAGTGGCATAAACAAAATTTATGATTACATACATGTTACATTTCCGCGAATTATACCCCGAATTATGCCCCCGAATTATGCCCACGAATTATACCTATAATTTTGGAAAGGGAGGGCGAAACATACCCCGAAACATATCCCCGAAACATATCCCCGAAACATACCTCCGAAACATACCTTAGAATTATACCCCCTGATGCAACACGCTTTGCTGGGCACGGAATTTTCGGAAAGGGCCATATATATATTATTTTGAATAAATTTATTAATTTAAATTATTTTTATAAAGATATTATTTAATTTGATATTTTATTTTTTTATTTATATTATTAAAAATTATTTTTGATAAATTAAATATATATTTATTTAAAATAATATATATATATATATTATAATTTATTATATATTATAATTTATTATAATTAAAATTATTTTATTATTTTATTTATTAAATTTTATTATTATAATAAATTAATTTATTGGTAATATTTTGATTTTTTAATTAAATATAATAAAATAAAAAATTATAATTTATAATTTAAATTNTATATATATATATTTTATTTTAATAATAATAATTAATATATTAATATTATCTTTTTGCTTAAATCTCAATAATCTAAAAGATCAATATAGAAAATGAATGATTTTATTAAGGATCGGATATAATAATATATATTTTGAATTATCCGGAAGGTCAAGTGAACCCAAAGCAGTGGAAAGTCCACAGCAAAACGTACTGTAGTTCTATTTATATTCATACATATGTAGAGATGCATTGATACTTTTGTCTCGTTATTCGGGAGGCTTGCCCACCATTTCAGCTAATTCAGAAATATCTTGGGCCTCGGTAAAGGTGCCAATCCGATCATTTTAGCATGTCCATCCTAGGCTGAAAAATATGGAACAAGGAGTCCAGAATCCAACATCCACTCAAATCATCTCACGCCTATGTTGGAGAAAAGTAATTAGGGAAATGGAAAACCTATCCATGTCTTCCAAAAAATTGTCATCCCAGAAACATCCTTGGCACTTGCTTTTTCTGCAGCCTGACAGGAGATTATGAGTGCACGGTCAGTGTAGTGTCAAAGGTCAAAAAAAGAAAAGGTGACAATCTGTAACAATCATGTCGCTCCAACTGGTTCATTGACTTCGATGAGAGTGGTACCTCCTGTTGAGTGCATGCAAGCATTCCACATCCCACCGCAACAGATACGATAAACCTAAGTGCAGGAAGCATTCTGACACGTGGATACAGTAACGCTTTGATACACGCTTGAAAGAATATGAATTTCTTTGGAAGGACCATGATGCAATTTTGCCCCTAGTGTTTCCCGGCTAAAGGGCCATCATCTGACAATCCAAGCCACGAAATGAATGCAACTGACAAAAGATCAGCGGCACGGACCATGTCCTGCAACTTGCTATGATTCCACAGGTCTGACGTTTCCTTGGGCTCCACCAACTGTTAGCAACACCGCAACCTCTCACAGCATAAGTGTCCTGTGCTTCTGACTGTGCTTGCAGTGTTGCAACTGAAGTTTGTGGACTTATCCTTGCCTGGCAAAATGGTTGAGCGACGGGCAACGGAGCTGCATCTTCTTGGGACATGGAATATGGAATCCTCTTGAGTCTTCATGGATCTCCGAGGCAATTTGGTGCATAGTACGACCACTCCGGAAAACTCCGGGCAAGAAACACATCAAAATCATTGCATCAGGGTCAGGAACAACCAGCCTGCGCCAAATTGCTTGGGAGTACTTGTGGCTCCTCTTCGATGAAAAGATCAAACATCAACTGCAAACGTGATACAGCCCCATGCCAACATTTGTCCATGTGCCTATCCACGGTGCAAGAATTCATCAATTCTGCTACCAAAGCGATTTTAGCCACACTCAAAGCTTGTAATGTCCCTAAAATCGTGGATTGCACGTCTTCCATCTCCTGGGCAGTTGATATTGCAGCCTTCTGAGCAACTTGACCCACTGGGTCCTGGAAAAAACACTGAAAGACAGGGCGCCTGGAGGTTCAGAAACAAAGCTATCCTGGATATCCTACATTCATGATCATTCATGATCTGTTCCAGAGCTGTCCTCGACCGGCATCATGATTGGCTTCGGCAGCGTTGGTGGCTTTGGTGTCGTTGCCTACGATGCCATACTCAAGTGTTTTTGTGGATTCACACGGGGTTGTCGAGTGAAAACACCCACCAACTTAACCACAGCCGGAAGATCTCCACTTGGGATTTCCTGCTTGAACCTTACGATTGGGCATCTTACATTTGCATGTCTGGCACACCAATATCGAAACAAATGTGTCATCCACACGAGCACCTCAACGTGGACAGGACCACCAACTGCCTTGGCTTCGCTGTATCTCTTTTCCACATAGTTTGGATTTTTCCATGCTTTTTTTGCATTCCCCAGTTTCAACTTAAGCTCCTTGATTGGGAACCCACCTTGAGACGGATTGCCGCAACAAGGTACGAAAAGCTTGGTTCTTGTGCTTTGAATCTTCATGGGCCCATCGTTCGCCTGGAGGGAGATGTAGGGGGACCACTCAGGCCCTCTTGTCTGTGGGTTGATTTTAACCGCTTATAGAATGCACAATCTGATTGTTTTTTGTCTGATATTACGATGGTTTTATTTTGGCCCGGTATCTATTTGGACAAATGATAATGTATAAGCTAGTGCCATGAGTGCCAAGCAAAAGCTCCTGCTGCATGACTTCTTTGAAGTAAAAAAATGCATATCATTAACGTAAAACTCTCCAAAATGGTTCCAACATGTTCCAACCTCTGCATAGTAGCGGCTCTCCAAGCGAATTCGAGCTGCATGGGAACGTGGCTTCACCCGTGGGTCTGGTCGCGACTGCTTTCCCCAGTGAGCGTCAAACTCTGCAGCAACGAGCAAACACACCTGCAACAAATCTTGGCTTGAAAAATGTATCAACATGTATGATCCAATTGAATTTGATTTGATGCATTAAACCATTAAAATCTGGAACTTTACCCAGCCAAAGGCAATCAACAAAGGGACAACAATTGCAACAGCAATCGAGGTCTCCCACTCCCAGCAACTAAACATCACACCCTTGATGATCTTGATGCCTCCCCCGCTTTCGCCAACTCTCCTTGAAGCACAGTGGATGCTGAATGTCCATTCCAAAGTGACAAGCCGCGACAGCGAATCTCAGCGGATGCAAGAGTCGTTGACCTGAGTCAAAGAGACAAAAAGCGTGAAAAACATTTGATGTCCTTCATTTTCGCCTCCATATCTACAATTGCCCGTGAACTCCTGCTCCAGTAAGACAAATTGATAGCAGTTTAAAACAAACGCTACTCCCATGTCATGACACAGTATTCGTGCGCTAAAGGTATTGCTGATGATTTCTGTATAAAGGGACTCGGTTCCTCAACTTGTATAATGACTGCAGAAATAACAACGAATCACATTGTGTCTTGTGAGATTCCTTTGTCAGCAATTTCGAGACTATCAGGTACCTCTCAATTTCTGCAAGTGGCTGAAGGATCTGCTCAAATTGCTCCTGGGGAAAATTAGCGCCATCGTCCCGTATAGAACATCCCGGTACCAAGCTGCTGGAGACTGCTAAAAGCCTGGCATGAACGGCTATGTATTTTGACGGCGGTTTTACAAACGCACACACAGAAACTATGGATTGATTCCAATAATTCATGACATGATGTATGTTAACTATAAGATGCAGGATGTATATTGGACCTAGTGTCACCTACTTCATACATGACCGTAATTGCACAGTAATATATGATGGCCATGCTTTGCCGCCCCCGGCCTGGCAACCATCTTGTGGCATCCGAAGCCATAGATTTGCACACGAACAACTGATCCAAGTCCTACCAAGAATATCCAAGAATCAGATTTCTTTGAAAGGACAACTGACCAGTCATGACCACTCCTGTTCTGTCCTATTCTGTATTTCTTTGTCTCTCCATACAAATCAGGACAGCCACGAACGAGGCGATCGAAGATTGCCGGTAGTGCTCCTGCGTTTTGAGGCAAGGATGCTGATGCAACCACCTCTGGTCGTGTCAGCTCGATGAGCTTCAAACCTGTTGAGTTGGAGGCCAACAGGTGCGAAGGATGCCCCGCTGAAAGCAGAAACAATGTCCATGATACATCATGATACGATGTATCTTGTATTGGCATATGTCTTATATATGTATACTATAGACAGTAATAATCAATAACATAGGAAGATACCACGACAGCCCTGAAGTATCTTGAACCGGAGGGACCTCAGAAATGTACATCGTATACAATTTAGATTAAAGATTGCCATTCCTTCAAAAAAAGGAAAACGACCAAAATTCATGATCTTCGTAAAGTCGTTAAAGAACCAGCATGCGAAAAACCACACGTCAGAATGTAAGCTCACAATTTGAGGTGTCCAATTACAAAGAAGAGGGGATGAAATACAAACCAAACCTGAAGAATGACGCTGGTGGCAATTCTTTTGTTAAATCCTTATCCACCATAGGTACCTGGCCATCCAACAGAATTCCAACGTGATTATACCTCCTGGGATCGACCAAGGCTTAGTGGATGGTAGTCGTGAATTGTAGTATCATTGTAGTTATATGATTTGAAGTTTCGTCATGATCTGGTTTTGGTACTGTTGGCCTTGCGTTGGCGGTGTGCAGATTGGTGCAGCCATGGAACACATTCGCATGTTCCGTGCGACGTGCCCATGTGTGGCACCTTTGCTCCAAATCTCCCGGCGGTGTCCCAGGGAGTTGTCCGGTGCCGTTTTGAAATCGTCCATTTCCTCAGATTAAAAAAATTGCTTGAATCAGCTTTGCCTTTTTGTGATGAGTTTAGGCAACTTCTTGGGACCTTGTGTTTCTGTGATTTTTCCGCATGAGAGCGGTATCAGTGTCCCACTTGTCTTCAGCCACAGGTTGAAAACTACAGTGATGCCAAGATGCGGCCAAGTAAACCAATGTGTTGATGCTGTCACGGCTATACTTTGTCCGATCCTGACGACTATCATGCTTTCTCAAAGCATTCCTAAAGGAATCTTAAAAATCTTTCAGGGTCTCCATCAATCAAAGGAAAAAATTAGTTCATCCTGAGCCAATGTCAATCATGATAGCAATAACACACAATGTACCGAGATTGCACAAATTGACAAATTGATATCCAGCTTCCACTTCCCTCACATGACAAATGGCTCCCACATGATTCCTACAACACTTTTACTTATCATCAGCATCTTTGTAATCTCAGCCTTTGTCAATTTTACCTATGTTTATTGCCACCTCCTTCGAAGTCCTGCGCATAGCCACCGTAGGTCTTTGGTTTACAAACGCCAATGGGTTCTGGTGAAGTCTCCCATCCAGCTGCGTAGGACCAATCCTCCATGCCACCATCCACCGGATACACCTGGTGGATAATGTGGATAGATTCAAAGTTGATGGATTAAATCCATCACTTGTTGATAGGTAATTCAATGTCAGGATGCCAGGTTTAGAATAATTATAGAAGCCCTAGATCCCAGCTGTTTATTTGTGGCAGGTCTGGTTTTGCATGCAATGTATCATGTTTTTTCTTAAACAATACTTTTTGGGCACCACTTACCTCTATGCCGGAGGTTGTTCATCCATCTGCAACACTAATCTTCAGGGATTCAGCCATCCACAGTATGGATAGATAGAGAGTGACATACTTGTCACATCCGCGGGTGTGTCAGTAAATCGCAAGAAACAAGTAGTAAGTAGAAACTTCACAAAGGAACTATTGTGGCCGGCAAAAGTTGTTGGCTTGCACTCAGATGTATTTGTGTATATATATATATATACATTGTATGCGTTCATCATTCACTAATATGATTAATTCATTACCATGACCCTTCCAGAAGGCTCAGATCAGAACACAAAGTAAGGAAGACAAAATACTCAAGGCCCGTCCAAACATTTCCAAGTACATTGCAGTGCAGGGTACCAAGTCGTTGATGGGCCCCAATGGATAGAACCATCGCTGTGACAAGGTCTTACCTGCTGCTGATTGAATTGCTTCACCCACCTGCCAGAATAAAGGTCAAACTCTCGGTTGATCCCTGGTAGGCAGCTCCAAATTACGAAAGCAATGAACTTGAATGTCAAAAGCAAGAATCAACTTCAGTTTCAGGAATCAACTGCATACGATTCACAATTCCCTACATTTCAGTACAGAATGCATGAGCTGATAGATAGACTTCTGCGAATCGTGAATTTTGGATGGAGTTTCCAACTCCAAGCTTCATGAATTCCACACAAAAAAACGCCTGTCTGAATGCTGCATCATCAGGTGACTCCGTTGACCTTCGGTTCCTCATGTGGTTCCTGCATTTTTTACATGGGAAAACAAATTGGAACACAGCGAGGAGCAACCATCATCAATCGTAGAGGTCCTGGATCCCCATTCATAGGTCAAAGCCCTCATGCCACCATGAAAAGTGATCATGAACCTCAGACCAGCGGCGTCAAAGTAAACAAGTACTGAGTACTTACGGTGTGTAAATCACGAATAGTGTCACAATGCAGCACGAATTTAGACCTTGTATTTTGGAGTCTTTGGCCCTGGTATGCCATTCCCATATTTTGCCAGCTGAGGGGTCTCCACCGCATTTGCACCAGTCTGGACAGAATTGATTCTTCATCATCAAAATTGCCACAGCTACTATAACTGCAGCAAATATCATCGCATCATGGCTATTCCATGCTACTCCGATGACTACTTCCGCCGCATGACAACGCCACCAAACCAACCAACTTTAATCCTTTACCTTCAACAACTGCCAACCACGAGAACAACAACAAACATCGATGACAAACGGCACCATGCAATCTTCCAGGATTCTGGTCAAGGTGCTGAAAAAGATGGTGACGAAAAAGCTCCTCAGCTTTTCACTCAGAAGCTGATCATTCATCAAACCTCCTATGAACAATAGGTTTTGTGATGCGTAAGGTCAATATCTATCAAATAAAATGATAGCATCTGCGAATGAAAACGTTACTATGATTTTTTCATGACAATCTGTCAAAAAATCCTATCTTGCGTCCTTTCGCGCAACAAAAGGTGTGACTTGCAAGCAAGTGTCATTCACAGCACGGGCTGTTTGAGTCCGCATGCATAAGTCTGGACGCTGCAAATACGGAAAGTCCCGATTTGGATCCATGTTGTTTTCCTCACGGCGCCGCGAGGCATATCCGTGCGCATTGGTCATCGGCATGATCCACCTGAGACACGAACACTTTGATCACTTTGCTGAAAGATCTGAATGCGTTCACAAATGGTGGTGCTAAGCTCCAATTATCTGCCATGTTGCGTTGCTCGAAAGTCCACTAGGCGACGGACCTCATTTTAGAAAAAGATGTGTTGGGTCTGAGAAGTAGCAATGACAATGAGTATCAATGATATTCTTCCTGCTACATCTGCAACAGAATGTAACAATATCATGTGAGAGTGACTGCTTCGCTCATTTCCGTGCATTTGGTGGAAACCAACTGTCATGTGCCAAAGGGATCCAAAGAGGCTGCCATCATCTGTCTCATTTTCCAATGGTTGCTGAAGTGAGAAGCAGAATAACGCGTTAGCTTTTAATCTGTTTGGTGCAACCGGGTTTCATCCACGTCCCTGTCATATTCTTCACACAGGAATGCTGCAAGCTCGGTGACTGTCAGCGGGCCCACCCTGACGAAGCTGGGAAAATTATCCGAAAAAGTCAAGGTGAATTCCTTCGATCTGAACAAGACAGATAACATCTTATGACACCACTAACGGCCGCATGCTTGATAGAATAGATATATATGATTTATTGATTTAATAGATACGATATGTTGAGATATTTCCTATACAATTCTACTATGAACATCTCTGAACTGGCAAGGACCAATTCCAATTAGCATGTCTTGTATAAGGACGATCGGCATCTCTTCTAAGCACAGTATTTCAACATGATTTCCTCACCTTTGACGTTTGATGATCTAGCCCAACCAAACCGCCTCTCATCACCATGCAACGCACCGCTGAAAAAGACCTCTGGGGTTGAGTTCGTCAGCAGCTGCTTGTTTGCAATGCGTACCTGACAGCTTAAACAAAAGTTTCACAGTGCCAGTGCCATCAAACACAATCACGCATCATCAAAATTGTAAAAAGTGAATGGCTTTGGACTCAAACCCCGAGCCAAACATTAATACTACAGTGACTGCAAATCCACAGCCAAAGTCTGCCAAGCATCAATCAGGGTCTGGCAAGGTTCACCTTCGCAGGTTCCCCATGAACTATTCTGCGGATTGATCTGTGGAAAAATCTCCTGGCACGCATCAGTGAGTTTGCTGACCACGTGCCACAACAGTTCGCTTGGATTATCTGTCCATGTCTGCAAAGGGCAAGGCCCTTGCTGCAAAAGTTTGAAAGCACACATATATATATAGCAAAACCATGGAATGGCGAGCAGTTCATGCGAGTCGTTCATATCAAAATGAAGTGATGCCGTTGATGCCTACCAAAGTCCAGTGAACTCCTGGGCATTCCACAACTCCACCAAATTGGGATATTTCTTGCGCAAGTCGTTGAAGAACTTATGCGTATCTCCTTGGTTTGAATTCGTGGCGTATGACCTGAAATCACACGCGCTCCGCAGGACTTGAATATCTGGGACCTCTGCCTCCCCAAACTATGGAAAGTTGATTGTTTGGGATGATAATATGCAGCTTATATAAACATACATGTACCATATATATAATCATTTATAATCATATGCATATACACACAGTAATAGATAGGAAGGAAATGTATGGACATGTGTGCTCCATCAGTCAGCTTGAGACCATCTGGTTGCTACAAAGAGACGGTAAGAGCGATATTTAAACACACGATCTTGAACATCTGGTGGTGCGACTGACCCACATAGAAGCAGCTGCAGCGCTACAGCACAAAGCACACGTCTGGCAACCTGCACTTGCATCAAACACCACAGGTATTCATGTTCATGATGATGTGGTGCGAGTATCAACGATTACTAGAAACCATTCCGCCAGGAGAATATGACCCGCTGAAGTTGTGGGCACCGAACATTGCTTCTACACGGTCTGATGTTCTGTCCAGGCAAACTTCAGTGGCCTGTTGCATAAGCAAATTTGCCAAAAGGCTGAGTCGTCATCGGTCTTTGCGAATTCGACCCGCTCTGAATGCACCACTGATCCGACGGTCAGTGATGAATGCTTCACTTGTGGTCTTATAGTTGGATGCACATATAGCCGGCATGCATCGCCTCCAAAATTGGGGGAAATAGGAATGATGAATTTGCATTAGCTCTAATTTTGCAGGTACTGCAAGATCACTCACATTTGCAAGGGTATGCAGCTCCATCTCATACAAACATCTGGGCCTCAAGGGAATGTCACTGCTTGCCAGTGTCATTATGTTTATGTGCAGCGTATTTCCATGTGGTTCTATTCCGCTTACTCAAGGCTTGAAGTCAAAGCTGCGGGCACGGATACACTATGGAGCACAGCTGCAGAAGAGCCCATACAGATCCCTAGCCATCTTTCGACCTCTGTGTCAAAACTTCTGCCCCAAAGCTGCAAACATCAAGCCAGCTATTCAATACATCCATAGTCCGAAGCTCCCAGTCAGTCATCGCGTAGCCTCAAAATACATCAACATAGTTCAACATACTATATCAAGGACAGTCCAACTGATTCTACTTCACATTATGTCTCCAGTCTTTGTACTCCCTGATGCACGTCTTTTGCTCTCCGGTGAGGTCGGTGAGGGCCTTCTGAACACCACTAAAGAAATCTTGGAAGATCTGCCAAGGAGGCCTCAGAGATGTAGAAACAATGGTGAAGCGTCCGCAAGGTCAGGGTAGCATTAGATTGAAATGACAGGAATCTGATGAGCTAGTCATTTAACTCTAAATCATTGCAAATATGATCATGCAAAGTGCATCTGTAGTGACTAGTAGTGCCTTTGTGGTGATTCTTTGGTGCTAATAACCTTTCACAATTCCAGCCTTTTACCTTGTATTTCATCAGAATCGGATGCACAAATTGAGGGTGACAGTCCAAATCGCTTGAGGATCTTCAGGTGACTCATTGTCAGAATCCCCTCTTCAAATTGCCCTTTTATCAGTCATAACTCATGATTGTCGAAAATGCATGAACCTAACGGCAGGTTGGCATTTCCAATGATCAAAGGATTACGAGAGTTCTCCCTCTTCGCCCCTTGGCCGTCCATATGATCATCATCGTCATCATCATCGTCATTGTAATTATCAATCGTCATCGTCATCCCTATCGTCATCATCATCATCATCGTCGTCAGTGTCGATTACCAGCAATGAATGCTGCCAGTCTGCAAATCTTCCGGCTTCCCTGGGCGAGGTGTTCACTCCAGCACTAGCCCATTGTTCATGAGAAGCTCTTAGATGTCTGCCATCTATCTGCAAATATTAGTCCATATGCTGACCAACAGTGGTATCTTTGCCAACGAAATAGTACTGCACCCTTCGCCATTTAACAAAAGAGAGTGGGAAATGCAGGGACAGGATGTGCCAAAATGTCCGAAGGTACTGTAGATCCGCTTGAGCGAGTTTGCTAGCATGGTAATTACAAGTTACAATAGCATCCCACAGTTGGAGTGAGCACTGTATCCAATTTCCTGCCTTGTGGTGTGGCTTTCTGCGCGTATTGCTTCACCGGCAACTCACTCACGGTGAAGTTCACATAGTCCCCCTGTTGCAGTGCCTCCGATGGAACCCAGTGTGGTGTCTGTAGTTTTTATAGTTTTTCCGGTGTGACATATGGTCCAGCCTCATCGGCAGCACGGGGGCTCCTTAGCATTAACAAACTCGAATTCCGTTCCGGGGATCAGCTGAATTGGGGAATCACAGTGAGGTCAAAGGGTCTGGTACTAGGAATGTGATGGTTCCACCCAGAATCCAAGCCCACGTGTTTTCAGGCACTCGCATCTGCTGGCATACTTGGCAATCAACGGCAATCAACGGCGTAAGAAAGATGTTGCGGGCCAGACTTCAAACATCGCAACAAAAAGGAGCAGCGGCAGATCCATGTCTAATCAATGGATCCAGTCATTCTATGTGATTTATGCATTTTCTCTGTCCTTCTGCTGTTTTTTGGTATCCACTCTCTGCCGTCTGCATGCTGCGCACAAACGACCGCAGGCACAAACCACTGGTTTTCATCTTCACTCCAAAAGACTTCCAGAGATTCTAATGAGCAAGATGGTTCCTCGATCTTGTCCGCTCCTGAAGGTTTATCAAGTCAGCGAAAAATCCTTATTGGTGTCAGTGCTTTCAATAAAAAGACCCACCCTTCCGGGATGGACCGCGCTCAACATTATTCAATGTGATTCCCTTTGACTGCACCATCTTGAAATGATTAGATTTCCTGAAAGGCGTCAAGAAGAAACCTTTGTATATGCACCAGTGAAGTTCCGAAGCAGCTGAAACGGCTCCGGCGAATGGCCAGCACATCATACCAGCATGGAAGTTCTGCTCGAGTAATGCAAACTTCATAGCTGTTATGCCACCACGACGATGTCAAAGGAATCAATGAACGGCCTCCAATTAGAAAGCTGTCATAGTCCAGCACTTCAAGCCATTGAACCATGCTCCGCAAATTGGGTTTTGTGGTTTGATTGCCTAGCTGTGCTGCAATATCTGGACGAGGCTGCCCAAACTCTTTGTGAATTCGAAAGAAATCGGCATTCATCTGACCCGCAATCTCAAAAACAATTGCTGCAATGCAACCACGTTCCAACAACGCTCTTGTGCCCTGAAGAACCTCCATGTCATGTCCTTCAGTGTCAATCTTCAACAAAAGCACCGGTCCAAGCGTTGTTTCCGCTGCAAACTCATCCAGCCTTTTTGCTTTCACCCTTATCACTGGATCTGCCCCGTGCCTTCTATAATCTGGGCTCATAGTTCCATCTGGAATTGCCATTGACAGGGATGCTTGGTTGGCTTTCCCACGCATGGTCACCACACCGGTCATATTGGAGGCTGCCATATGGTGCCACGTGATGCACTGCTCCGCCGCACGCCGTTTGAGGCGCAAGTCGCGCCTCAACTGCTGCTGAGCAGCACGACGAGTGCGTTGGAGTTCAGATTCCAAAGGATCAAAGGCATGGAGCGATACAGCAGAACAGCCCAGTATGACTGCCAAATCTGCTGCATGGCAACGGTCAGGACCTTCATACTGGGCTGTGCCCACATCCAAAATTGACAAATTTTCTCGAAACATGACATTCTTAACAATTCGCTGTATACCCTGGAAAAGTCTCCGCATGCCTTGCTCTTGCTTAGGTGCTCCACCCCAGAATTCGGTAGACAAATAAGTATGCAAATACTCAACATACTTGTTCTTCTGGGCAAGTGCACCTTGCCCCAAAACAAGACCAGCAGTGTGTAATTTCTGATTTTGAAGAACATGGCAGTAGTTGTCTCCATGTAATTGGTGATTGGAAGGCCAATCAATCAAAAACGGCAGCTCGAATATAAGCCGACCACAGCTTAACTGAGATCCCTTCATAACTGAATTTGTCGACATGCACCCCTACGCTCCCGTACCTTTTTGCACCCTGAACGAGAAATGCAAAAGTGCTCCATTGAAGGGACTTGCTCTGCAAACTCCAGCACAGTCAAGCCTCCTTAAGACTGTATGTATAAAGCCGATGGCCCGTTACCCGAGAAAAGCGGAAAAATTATCGCTGCGCTTGAGCCCCCATCGGCGAGCAAACGGCATAAATCATTCGAGCAAGCATCACCAGTTGCTGGAAATGATGTTGTTCTAAGGCGCACTACCTAGCCCTCACCACCAACAGCAACAACAACAACAACAACAACAACAACAACACCAACACCAACACCAACAACAACAACAACAACAACAACAACAACAACAACAACAACAACAACAACAACAGCAACAGCAACAGCAACAGCAACAGCAACGACAACGACAACNCACACACACACAACAACAACAACAACAACAACAACCAACAACCAACAACAACAACCAACAACAACCACAACAACAACAACAACACCAACAACCAACAACCAACAACCAACAACCAACACCAACCAATACCCCCAAAAGTGAAAGCCACGACCATCACCACCAAGAAGACAACGGAGGAGGACAAAACAAGCGAAACCACCAGGGATGCTAATCAACTTTGTGTGATTCACAAACAAGTGCTGATGGCAATCATGTTAAGCTGCAAGCCCATCCCCATGGAAGGTGTCCGCAAGTATTCGGAAGTTCCGAACCTGGTCAGTGTGGAAGCCATGGAGAGGTAACTGATATACCTCCACATTTGAAAGTGCCATGCAGGCAATCGCATGACTGCCCCACGCTTGACTTGAG
This sequence comes from Breviolum minutum Mf 1.05b.01, assembly GCA_000507305.1. Lineage (NCBI taxonomy): Eukaryota > Dinophyceae > Suessiales > Symbiodiniaceae > Breviolum > Breviolum minutum. The sequence goes on along the minus strand of DF243055.1, from coordinate 20,023 downwards.
GCTCCATTTGACCACCTGAGGACAACATGCTGAGCTGCTGACAATTCCAAGCTCATCGGGCTCATTGTCTTCACCTTCCTTGACAACCTGAACAGTGCCGTGACAATTTTCAGGCCGCCAAAAACGCTGGACAAGACAGGCACTAGACCATCTACACCCTCATCGATCTCCAATGACAAGTAACCATTATGTACAACAAGAATCAAACATCATCCAAGCATGACATAGGCATGCAGCATACCCAATCATTCCTTGCATTCCAATTTCGATGCTCTCCCTCTCTCTCTCTCTGGCGGGCATGGATCCAATCGGTCTCATAGAGACGCCCGTCCGGAATAAACCCACATACGTTTGCAGGGGTAAGGGGTATGAACCGGAAGATCATTCCAAAACGGTTGATGGCTAACATCAATAGTGTTGAAGCCGAGTTACAACTGCTGCTGTAATGTCCAGCCTGAGTCAATCCGGACTTTCCAAACAAAATTGAGATGAAGAGCTAGGGGCTTCAATCATGTTCTGTGAACATAAGCCGTAATTTCATGTAATTTCTACATGGCATCGTTTTTTGCTCAGTGTTGCAGCAGCAATTTACAGCCACTCCTTGCACCAGAATGACTCTCAATGCAAACGTGTTGCGCATTTCCCAGGCCATTGTTGGAGTCGTCTTCGGAGACCAACTTAGCGGAAGCACATGGTCAGCACAGGCCGTCAACTCTGGACTCTAGACGGTTGAAATTCCCTGCCGGGCTGGGGGATCTTTCTTTTTTCATCTTTTTTCCCAGTAATACCTTTCATCAACAAAACCCTCGCCTGTACTTTGATCGTCCCAAAGGCTGACAGCTCTGAATCCTCAAGCTGGTTGGCTGTGTGTCTCAGCAGGGCCGGGGGAATAACCCGTGGGAATTCATGTTCCATTCATTTTTCTCTTGTTGCATGTTGGAAGATGTTGGAAGACGTTTTATCAACCCATATCAACCCCAATTTTTGAGACAACTGCCAGCTCAGATGCTTCTGTCAGAAGATCCATGATCTTTTCCAACAGTTGACTGCAAAGGTCGAAGGCAACATCTGCTGCTTCAGTTCCACCTAGTCTGCAGAAAAAATGGATTGAAAAGGGATGGTGCAAGATATGAATGCAAACAATGCTACCCAAAATATGTCAAAATGCGTGACCAAAGGCATGCTGCAAGAGACAAGTTTTTTATGTCAATATGTCTCGGTATATTGTACGGACATATATATATATATATATGTGTATATATGCAGATACTGATACTTAAATAACTTAAATATACATATTATAGAATTCAGTATAATATATATATACACATTGTAATTTGTAATAATATTTGTATATATAGAGAGAGCTGAAAATAATTGACACTGAACACTGGATGTTAAAGATGCTGAAGCTCATCTGAAGCCCGCACCATAGACGCACCGTTCCATATCATCCAAGGGAATGTATTGGAAGCCGAAGATTTCTGCCGTATTGTGATATGCCACGATCACACCATCCATACGACCAATCTTCGCTTGCAAGCCATACTTCATGAAAGCATTTCCTTGGTAAGATTGGGGAATCATTCTGATTCCTGTCATGGCAGGCCAGCTTTGCTGACTATTGCTGAGCTTTGTGCATATCATCGACGTGTACTTACATGTCAAAAGTGTACAAATGTCCTATGAAGACATCTCTGAAGGCAAGCGCTTTACGATGCTTTAAGGCCATGGGTCGCATCATCTCATAGATTTCCAACTCATAGCTTCTGTATTTGCCCAGGATGTGGGTGATACGGTACTGGCGCAAATTTTCGTAATTCCTTGGCTGAGAGAAACAGCATGCGAGTATGGACCGGCCGCCACTGGCCCACAGTACCTATAAGTCAAAAATGGGTGTTCCCACAGCGCAACAGCAACGTCGCAAACTGAAAAAAACAGCAAATCACTGACACATAATGTTCATACTGTTCAAACTCTCTCAAGGATAGGCACGTTACCAACATTCACTAGTCCATTTTCACTTGTCAAGTTGCGTGATATTGTGTCTGATATCAAAGACTGCGCGGGTCTTCACATCCTGAAATCAAAAACAGTCACGGGACCACACTGCCGACGCAACAATCACATGCATTGCTTGACTGACTGTTCGGATTATTGCAGCATTCCATGGCGCAAGCGCCCATCTGAAGCACACAAATGCATGACACACTCATATCACACTGATCTCTCGCTGGAAATTTTCACAATCTCTCATTAATCCTATCAACTCCTCGAAAATGTTCTGCAATGCTCAATAATCATAGCCAAATGACAAAGACTTGACCTTGATGCACTGCATCAAGCTGTGATCGCATCATGATGCGGCCAACCTTTAGGAATCCTTGGTTAGCAGAATGCATGCGACAATGCCCTCAAGAGCGCTTGCGCACAATTTCGACCAAGAACCTGCGTTTCTAACCTCAAGCTGCTCTGCAGCTTTTGAGATTTTGGGGTTCAAGATTCCAAGCGCAATGATTGACCAAGGCTCTGTATGCCAATCCTTCTTTCTCGAAATCTATTGGTTTTGCTTCCTTCTGCCGAAATCTTGCATCAAATTTGTCTTTCGGAGTTGTGAGCTGATATTCCATGATCCTTGGTCCACTTGCATCCAACAAGTGGGCCAAATTAGGATGTGTCGTGTGTCCAAAGTCCAATGAGCATTTACATGGAGGAGCATCTACATCTAAAGAATTGGAGGAACAAAAAACGAAAATTGCTCACCAATTGTTATCATGTGTCACCTGGACTTTGCCAGGTAGCACCTTTCACAACTGAGCCCTATTCATTGTAAGATCTTCATGCATTCATCAGAATGTGATGTCATCCAGTTTGCGTCCAAATAGCAGGCCCAAATCCATCAAAATGTTCTCCTGACAAAGGCGGAAAATTGCTCAGAACGCATCACAAAGAAGCTCAAACTTATATTCCGCTGTTGGGTCTTAGCGCAATCCAATCACTGAACAAGTATCCCCCAATGCTTGCTGCCTTTCGCCGCCTGCCTCTCCATCATCACAGGCCGTAAGAGACCATGCATCGCCAGCATCATTAAGGCGCAAATAAAACACCTCATCATGGTGGAACCAATCAACCACACAGGCCCAGAGTGTACAGCACTCTCAAGAGGTTGAAATGCAGCAAAAAAGAAAATGAACGCCTTCTACCGCTATGGAAGACTTAAGCTGCCCTTATCCCTGAGGCATAAGCTGTCGGCCATCTTGTGCTGGGGCTGAAAGTTCTGCGACTGGCCACAATAATTCTGCAAGTTCTCGATGTTTTCCAAAGTAATAGTGCATTTTGACAGCATGTGCCCAAACTGAACAGCAATACCAAACCAAATGACAACCTACTTGCAGTCACCAAAACTAGTAAACAGCAATAAATGACCACTTTTGATCATGTTTCTAAATTCCAACGAATTTGACAACCAAGACTTCTGAAATGCCAAAATGTTTGTGCCTGCTTATTTCCTTGACGAATATCAGAGTTCTTGCAAACCAAGGGCCTGTTTTGGAATTTTTTGCTGAGACCTTCCAGGTCAAAGCCACGGTGTCGAGAGATCGCAAAGTAGCAACGGGAAAGAAGCCCTGGCGAGGCACCCTTGGACGCTCAAATGACTTGGATTGCCCGGGATCAACAAAGTCATTTGACTTTTGCTAGGTCCCAGAGGTAATATATTCAATATGTACAAGTAGGTCATAGACCGACAATATTTATTTGTATAGATTTAACGAGATAAATTATTCTATATCAAATTTAGTAGGACTCAAATGCATACCATCCAAAATCCTTCTCGTAGAAACGGCCTTTCTTAGCCAAAAAGATACTTTAGCAAAACTTTTGCCAAGTCCACAAAAAATTGCCGCGCCCTATCTTTGATTATGCGTGGGAATAGATGTGGCAGAAAAAAACAGGGCCTACACCACAAGGGACCTGCAATCGTCTCCCCGTGTCACACTTCATTCTGTGGCAGCTGCACTTAAATTTACGTTTTGCTCTAGGTGTTGGTCCTCGCTCATCCGCGCCCGAATATAAGGGCTCCCCTCCCACCTACCTTCCTGGAATCTGGATATAACAGGTCCACAGTTTAGGCCACATAGTTTTCTAGTGAAGGCCTTCTTTAGATAAACTTTCGCCAAACTTTCACGAGAAAAACACCTTCTTTTTTTGACGAACAAAAGTCATTGTGTTTCTGGTTGCCATGGCCATCCTCCCCTTCCTGCAAAACGTGCTTCTAAAAAACATGGGCACTGGACACTGTATACATTTACATGTATACATCATATTTCGCCAAAACTTTGGCAAAAAAAACTTTAGCGTATGCGAGTTTTAGCTTTCGCCAAAGGTACTTCTTGCAACAGAAGGACCTTTGGGATAAGTCTCATGTATACATATATTGTCATGTTATTTAATAATATGATATACATATCTCTTGACTCTAAATTAGGAAACCAAAAGGCCAAGAAGAACACCATTCCCCTGCGGCGTGTTTTTTGAGATCCACCTGTAAGAGAGGAAGTACTGGAGAAGAACCTGCAGCCATTCCTCTTAGCCTCAGGCTTGGCCACAGGTTGATCAATTCAACAAGGAAACCACCCCTCTCAGTGATGTTGCGCACATTGCACCAAACCAATACTTGAAACTTGAAACCAACTTAAGAGCAAAAATCGGAACCTCCATGATAACAACCAAATGTTTGATGGAACAGAATGGTAGCCAGTGGCCCACTATGCATAATGACCCACAAGCACTACTATAGATTTTGTCAAGTAGTAACCCTTATGCAATCCTATGTGCTTGTTTAGTTTGCCCAGACCACCATTCCTGGATGAAATCAACAGTGTATGCAGGTCACTTGTGATGATGTCAGCACACCAGGGCAGTTCAGGAGAGCGAGGTCCGAAGGGGTCACGGCGTGGTTCTCTCCCCAACGGTCCAGACCACTAAAGCTTTGTACAAAATGGAACCCATAACTATCCTTACCTTTCAGGCAGGTTTGAAACATTGCCAACTTCAGCATCAAGTTCAATTTTATTTTGGAATATTGGATATCATTGTGATTTATTGTGTGTGTCAGCCATGTGAAATCAACAACTCACAAGTGTGACGTGACATTGTCAGCAACAGGCGCCGCAACACCCATGTCTGACTATTCCTCCGCCAAGCGGCAAGATCTTGGAGGCGTTGATCTTTGTATGCAGGAACAAACGGTGGAATTGCTTGCAAAGTAATGTCCTCGACACAAGGCATTCGTTGACCCACGCCAATGTCAGTGACTGCAGAAGCCTTGTGCATCCTGTTGTGGGGAACCCAATTGCTACTTGATCTTATTCGCCCACATCATCAGTCTAAGTTTTAAGGTGCCAAAAAGTACCGCCGTAAAGCAGTTACAATGGGCGGCATTTTGAGCAACTTGGAATGCTTGGCTGTATTGGATCGTCTTGGGGTGTCTCACCCTGACAACGCCTCAGGCTGTGCTACTCGACGCAAATCTCTTCGCTTTTCCTTTGGAAGCCCAGCCAAGGGCACCAACCTTGCCGCAAGCCACTCGAGAACTCAAGACTTGAACTGAACAAACCTGACATGAATACCTTGAGCCTACATAAATAGCCATCATAGCAAAGGCATGCAAAGGCCAAATCGACATAGCAAAACGCAACAAAAAGCCATATTTGACGCCAAGCCAACCTGCCGCGCAATTCCACGACACTTTCCAAACCATGCGCCAGCCTGGCATTTGACATGCAGCAACCTAGATGAATTTGCATAAACTTTTGAGAGATGTCCTGTTGTGGTATTTTTTGGATGTTTGGGCCCTGGCTATCTGTCAACCCCCCCCATCAGCACATGGCCTAGCAACATAGCTCCCGTCTGGATTCGGACAGTCCTGGAGTCGAGCAATGACAAAACAAACACAGAATCACAAAGCTCAATTAAGCGGCTCTGAACTGTGAAACTGCAATTGGGCGGCCTCCTTTCGGACAGATTCTGGGCCAGCTGTCCATTGCCATTGCCTTCGCTGAATTCAAGTTCCGACATTTCCTGCCCTGTCAAGTACTTGTCCCTATCTACAACTCACTTTACCCAATACCCGATTGATTGCTCCTCCTTTTCCAGGCCTGGTTGCTAGTGGCAGCAGCTGATCTAAAACTGCAGCCCGGCTCGCAAACTTGCCCTACCACAGGGCATCAAGTATCAACTGCTAGTGATGATAGTTCCATCCAGTGCCTCTTGTTCTGAAACACTCCATTTTGCGGCTTCTTTGAGCGTCGCATCCAAATCGCTTTCTTTCAAAAAACTTCCCACCTGCAACAGGTGGCTGTCCGCCCCAACTCCGCCCTTGACAGGAATTTAGCTAATATCTCCAGGCCGTTGCTCATAAAACACACATGAGAAGCAAGCAAAACTCAATACAACTGGGGCGCTCTATGGGACATAGGTATCGTTTTTCGTAGTTCGCTATATCGTTTTACAGTGTTTGGGGCATATACGTATGATATGGTAATAAATGGAACTGTAATTACTGTGTTCATGGCCTTTTGGGCTTTCAATTCCTTTTTTTCGGCTTGATTTCGTTTCTTTTTGGTTTCTTGGGACAGGATGGATTAGTGAGCATTTATGTACCAGAAGGGTATCGCTTAGGTATCGCTTCGGGTATCGCTTTGGGACTGGCGAGAATGTGCAAAAAAAGGAACAATTCCAAGTTTTGCGCGCAATTATCAATGAACTAATGGTATTTCAAGATATTGCAAGGTATCGCTTTTGATAGTTCACCATATCGCTTTCCATGGTTTGGAGCCCCTTTCAAGAAAAAAGATCGCCTCACAAGAAGACTCCTACATGAAGAGTTTAGCCGGTTGCTCACATAAAAATCTAACAAATACACATAAAAATCACATAAAACATACTGTTGGTGGAAAATCCTGCAGCAATTGATATCATACATCTCCCGCTGATTGTCATTTTAATCATCCTAAACTGGTTCTACGGATTTCTGTTCTTACTCTTCGTATTCACTTGCAAAGGACGACTACCTGACGAACCTCCCTCTCTTGCGTTGCATACTTCACTTCGGCATCGTCCAGGTCTTCTAGATCCTCAACGTCCTTGAAAACAACAAGGCCCTACAAAATGGTCCACTTCCTTGACACCATTTGTCCTTGCAAAAATGCATGCAACTGGAAAGGAACTGATAGAATCATGTAGAATCTGCTCCACCACATCGAATCGCCTCAGAGTCATCCTCAGGCTCCACTTGAGGGTCCTAGATAAGGCAGCGGCATTGCATGCAAAACAGTGGATATACTAGGTGTGTCTACAAAATTCCATCACACCAGCAACATGCCCCAGATCCTTAGTCACCTGTTTATGAAAGAAATGTAAAGAAGTCCATTGGCGTTGGGTTTTTGGAATACCTGGGCTATATTCAAGGGGTCTGTTGGATCTTTTTTGGGAGTGCGAAATGTGAAATGTATGAGCATGCATCTCACTCTATGACTCACATTTCTCATGAGCCTATAAGCATGGCATGAATACGGGCCCAAATCCTCGAAGTTTTCGTCCTCGCTCTCTTCAGCTGGCAAAAGTAACAAATCCAATACAGCTGAAACACCATGGTTCTTCTTCAATATCGACTTGACCGCGTGGCAAACAGTTATAATATGAATTTGTATGGGCAATAAAGGCTGCCCAAATTGAATAGGACAACATTTCTACCTCATACAACATTACACGATACACACACACACAATACATGTACATAGTGATGCTGCCATGTCAGATTCAGGGAGCGACATTTCATCAATGCCTTGACCTTTTGGCACGATGGTCAACATGCATTCAAGTTGTTTTTTTGGGCACAACGACGATGCCTGCTTTGACAGCTTGCTGGGCGGCTAAGTTCTTCTCAAGCTGCCTTTTGGCTGCCTCTCAGAAGCGTGGAGTCTAGCCCTTGACAAGCCGAGTCCTTGAACCGTTCAACCCATCTTGTCGAAGTATGGAATTTGATTCCCACATGGCTTTAGAGATGCATGGATTGAACATGCCTGAATAACTTTCAATGCTAATATTTACCATGTGCATCCGATCATCCAGTACAACATGGGGCATTATACTGTGCCTCCTGAGCTTGAGTAGCCTTTTTGGTATTGGAAAGGCCTCAGTGGTTGATGTGGGTTGAACATAGAGCCAGCTATTGTATGCTATTGTGCCAATATTCGGCACCAAAGAATAGAACATGCTCACTTAACACTTATTTCATTTGCTGCAGGTTGCGGGCGTTATACTTTTGTAATTCTTTGAAAGGTTTCTATCGCACACAAGTTGAAGCTGATTCATAAAATGCTTGTCCTTGACACAGTGTCACATCATAAAGTACTTGCTTCAAAGAATCGACAGATCACTGGCCACAAGGCATATGAGAGAGGAATATCCATAGAGTCAGTTGCTGCAACATCTGCCTGCCGGGATTTAACGGAACGTGCATGGATTTAACTGAAAATTGATACCAAACCAAGGTGCACTTATCATGCACTTATCATTTTCCAGATGCCCAATAGCATTTGAAGCTTCTAAAGTCTGCCATTGCCTTTGCTCGTCGAACGCTTGGCTTTGAGCGAGATGAGCGGCTCAGGGTGCGACCATAGACATATGCCTTGGTCGAAATCATCCCAGTGCAATGAGGGCTGTTGCCACACAGAAAACCAGATTTCATTCTTTGAACCACTGGGAAGATCTGGATGATCTGGCAACAAGAAACAAAAGCTGACCCACAAACTCTGAAGGAGAGATCTGGAATCTGGAAGGTTCTATTTACGGAGTAGTAGTGTGCTGTTAGCATCTTTTTCTGCGACTCGTTCCAACTGTCTGGTTCAAGCGTGTAAAGGGTTGAGTTTCAACCCGAGCGTTTCCCGAGTGAGTGATCACTATCGAACCTCTCGATTCTCCACAGCAAGCTGAGTTGAGGACACAGTGTGGTCGCACTGGCTGATGCAAAGGCCATGGGTCCATTAGAGCGTCAAATGCAACATGTATACTGGACCACTGCCAGAATAGCCATTACATCACCAGTCAATGACAACCAAGCGAAAAACTACCCACTGCACATTAGCAGCGCAGTTGATACTGCCTATCGGAATCAAAACATACAAAATGACAAGCTGAATAGATAAAACGAGACATGTTATATATCAGTGTTGAAAAGATGGTGGAGGCGCACAGATTGTGCCGTGGGTTTCGAATGCCTTTCAGCCTTCTGGCATTCCCAGTAAAATATGAAACACTGAACCAAATGGTCTCTCTCTCTCTCTCTCCTTTGAGGGGTCACGGGTTACATCTTGTGCTTCAAGCCTAAAGCTGCATGACATCTGGCAATGACAGGACTGTAGCAATGGCCTTTTGGGCAGAGCGTGAAAGAAAGGCAGGCAAACAGGCACAAGAAAGATACAGTTGCTCCACTTGTTTTTCAGCTCAAGCGAGCAACACAAGGGCTGGATGCTGCTGCAAACAGCTTCACAAACATGCAGGTGATGCAGGAAAAATGACCTGCAGGCTGAGTTCATTGTCAACTCAACTGCGATACAGAATCGAGACACTGAATCATGGAATCAGGAGTGCTGCAGAAACAGCTTTGATCAAATCACTGTCTCTGACATCTCGATCCATGCAAGTCTGGTCACAAGCTGCAACGGACCTGGGAAAAGGGCCCATGTGTCTGTACAGGGCGAAAACCAGGGTGCTTGTGCATCTGCTTTGCTGTAGAGATGTTTGATCCCCTTTCTCCAACACATCTGCCGAGTGTGGCCCACCACTGCGCAATCCTGCAGTATCTTTGTAGTTCCTAATTCTATTTGGGGACAACGCATCGCCGTGCCTTCAACCAAGGTAGACTTTAGATGGGATGTATCATTGTATCATCTCCACAGCAAGGTTTGCCGGCTCAAAACTGAGCTACCACAAAGGAGGCCTTTCCAAGCCTTATGATGGCAAGAAAGTCAGAGCCATCTGCTTACTTTTTGCCATGCAAAATGCCAAAAACCACCTTTCTAGCTCGATAGCTTGCAAGCAAGGCAACTCTGTTCATTATCCTCAAGATCCTCAAGTCCTCTACGATCTTCTATGGATTTGCCCTGCAATCTCAAAAGGTTTACGCCTTCATGGACCTTCTGATAGACCAAGTAGCTCGTTCCACTCGTTTTTGAGGGACTGGTGGAAACGGTCTTGTCATTCGGCTGCCTATTGCCAAATAGGGAAGAATGGATCGGTTGAATTTCGGAGGGAATGGGAAGGTGAAGAGCATCTCCTCAGCATTTCCATCTCTATACATTCATATCTTTTTAAGACAAGAACGACTGACATACCAATCTGATTCAGGTTTTGTCATGTTTTGTGGTATAGCCACCTTGGAATCTTGCAAGCCATCAATTTCTGAAGAACATCTTTCAAACCAAAACTCCTTTTCATCCTAATCAATTTACCTCGAGCAAAAACTGCTCAGAAAGCCTGAGATGCCAAGCCAAACCAGGCTGGAGACGAAACCTGAGATCTTTTCGAACCGCTGTCAACTTGTTGTGCTAAAAAAAAAGAAGGATGAAGCTACCTAGGATCCAGCAGCTCGACTTGTTTGGCACAAGCAGCTGAACGTAGTTCGGAGCCGCCGAGCGGTTTTTCCTGAAGACGAAGCTTCACATTAAGTGGAGAACATCCACAGGACAAAGCTCTGGCTTGGACAGGTTGATGCTCATGCGCACATTCGCATTCAGTGACAGTGACCCCAAAATCTTTCACCTAACTTCTGCTTTGGAATCAATGGCTGTGCGGGAAAGGACTGGTGCCCATTATTTATCCTCTATCGTCCATTATCTGCTGAGTGAATCTGCTGCGAGTCCTTGTCATTGTATGATATGAAATGAATTACATGAATGTCATGTCATAGTGAATGATTGACCATTGATCCATCAAAAGCATTGAACTCACAGTCACAATCCTCTCTCCTTCCAACACCTTAAATTTCTTTGAACATCTCCCTTTATCCAATTCAACCAGTTTCACTAGCCAGTTTCACTCCTTCCAAACCTGTTGCCGCCGTTTGACTCTGTGTGGTGCAAATTAAGTGGAAGGAACAGTCAGCTCCAGGTGTCAGTCGAGCCTTGTTTTGAGGATCAGCCACCTGCTACGGTGTCATCCTGCCGAATCTTCAAATTATCCAGGCGTTGGAGGATATTGTATCTGCAATTGATTCATACAAAATGGCAACCGACTTCAATAGTTTCATCTCTAGTCTGCATATTAGTATGTAAGGTTGCCGCAAATTGACATGTGCAAGTGCAAGTGCAAACATAGACTTACACATCATATCTTGCGTATTTCAAGGCGGCTATCAGCATCAAAATCTTCGCCAGTAAAACGACCTCTGTTGAGATGTCCAGTCCTTGGGACCTTTGCCCCAACGCCGCTGCTTGCGACCCTCTGCCTCCTCAGTCTTTCCGCTCCTGGGCTACAAGGCCCCAGGCAGGGCTTTTCACAGCGGGTCATGTTGCCAATGCTCCTGAGTTCTTGGAAGTTCCCTTAAAATCTCCATGAGACATCGAATCATACACACAAGAACGACAATACAATACTTTTTAATAACCAAGGTCATTTGTCCTCCTAAACAATCGAACTGGCACTTACAGGATCTTACGGAAGTGTCAATTATTGTTTGCATGCGGATCATTGGACCTGCAGTCAAGCAACGCGACCTCAGCACGTTTGCCTTTGCCCTTGGAGCCCTTGGAACCATGGGATCCTTTGGAGGCAAAACTGCTGACCATCGGCCCAGGATCACCTCAAGGGTGAAAGTTTTCAAACACAATTGGCTGGTGAACGTCCATGAATGCATTGGTTGGACTTATTTGGTTGATACTGTAGAGTGCATCAAACTTTTGAACTTGCCAAATTTCCAATACTTCCCTTGACATCCACTAATTAATTTCAAAAAAAAGTCAAGACTTCCTCCTATGAATCATGTACAGCCTTTCCTTCTGTTCTCACTGGGCCCACCCAGCTGGATGCTGCCCCAAACTTTTCAGGGAGAACTTTACCATCCAACGCCGATTTGAAGCGAGCCAAATTCTCCTGATTCGTGGCTGAATGCTTGGCAGGCTAAACTTATCCAACAACACAAGATATGACGAGTAGTGAGTAGCAGCTGGTTGATTTGCTTAGTGCATTTGGATCATTCTTGAGCCAATCAAGCCAGTACTGGACCTCAAAGTGTAGTATCTTGATGTCATGTCAAAGAAAAAATCTGGTGTAGTCTAAGCCCCCTAAGCCCCTAAGCTTTGATAGTTCCAGCTGTGGGAAATGTTTCAACGTAACTTTAGCCATGAAATTCCATGGTATCTGTCCAACATCAACGGGTCAACGCCAGGTTTCGGATTTCGTCACGAGGAAAGGGTCCCCCATGCGAAACTGCAATCCCATGCGAGCGATGAAGTGATGGGAACCCCAAAATCTAAGGAGACCATGCACGCAAAACAAAACATCTGCATATGGCATTTGTAATAAATAAGCGACACTGCACGGTGGAAAGTTGAAACACCCTAAAGATTGGCAAAAATGAAGCGCCAAACATCAGCCAGGTCCGAGTCATTTACCGTTGAACATCACCGAAGACTGAGACATGGAATACAATGTGGCGATCACAGGCGATCACCGTAAACGCCACAACAAAGCTGCTTCTGCATGCTGCATGTATATGAATGCATGTAATCGATTGGTCCACAAAATACCAGCCTCACAAGTATACAGAAAATCAGGAATCAAATCAAATTGAAAACTTAATCACACTATCGGACTATCGTATACTGTGCAGTGGAAACTGTACAGAACTGCGTGTTGGTAAAACATAGTCCAACTACACAAATATCTTAAGGAAGATCAAAATAAGTAATTACAGTATATTACAGTAGATCAGACTTGTAAACCTCGGAGCTCGAACAGTACCCACCGAACTCAGTCCTCTCGTGCAACTTTGTGATCCACGATCGGCTGTGGATAGTCCTCACGTTCCGCACGGGGAAAAAGAAGTGATTATGCAGCTACACAACTGAAAATGCACGACCCCAGCCCGAACGCTCAGTATAGCATAGATTCAATTACATTTCAATGACCGCCTCTCTCCCCCCTCTCTCGCCACTAGCAGCCCTTTAGTAGGTCTCAATTGCTAGGGACGTCAAAACATTCCTTTCTTTAGACTACTGAAGCATCAGCCCTTTGGCGATCGCGAGCCCGCAAGTGACTCCTGACCAATGATGCAGCCAGCCTTCTTTTGCTCAGCCAGGGGCGCTGTCCATGGTTTGTCTTGGCATTCGGATAGGCTTTGCAAACGCGATCGGTAGCTACAGTAGCAGTATCTGATTCTAAATTCTTCAGGGTTTGTCGTCCTCTTCCAAAATTCTGCTACTGATCAAGCCAAGCTTGCACTTGGTAACTCTAAACCTGACTTGCCCTAGCCAAATGCACTATCCAGAACTATGATGGAAATCTGCAAAACTATTGCTGCCACCAAGGTGCACAAATATCGTGCTGGCATTCCTTTCAACTCTGGTACCTTAGACGTTCCACATCTTTTGATGTCGGCATTGTTCTGGTGTTGCGGGAACTTCCAAGCATCGGACGTAGTGTTTCACAAATTCCCCTGTCTGCTCAGCATTCAAGCTTGACTTGGGCCCTGGGCACGGGTCCTCGGACGCTGGAAAAAACATGTCATGTGCGCCATGACGTGAAGGTACCAGGCATCAGAATCTCCCTCCGTTCCGTGGAAGATTTACCGTACCATTTCATACCCTTGTATCTCGAGACCTGTTCCATCAATCCGACAGAGGTCTCTTAATTTCCTTGCACTCAGGAACAAATCATTCCCAACTTTGGGAATATCATGTGCAGTAGTTACTATTGTTGTCGTTCAAATTTCTGGATTGAACGAACTTGGTGACTAATGTGTGATGGTGTTCTGACGCAAGTGTCCACTTATTGGTGGTCGCAGCCACACCGCAGCAAGCTCCTGAATTTCTTTGACCCGCTAGAGGATAATCATCAACATGCATCAAACATCCGTAAATCAATAAAGTGCATTAAAACCCAGAGCAGCAAACATGGCTTTGCCACGACCCTTACTGTATCTCTTTTGCCAGGCGACATAGATCCTGAAGTATGGTGCTGAGAAGGGCGCGACACCTGCAAAAAAACTGAAAGCGGATGAAATTGTGCCAGGTGGCAATTCAGGATTTGATAAACATAATAGTCTACAAAAAAAGTTATATAGAGTGGCGCAAGATGGCGCATGTATATTTGCATCATTATACATTTGGTTACCCCATAATATCCTAATGGTCTCTGAAAATGAAGCAAAATGACTGTACTGAGCTCTGCATGCCATGCTATATTTGGCCCTCCGATTTTTTCCCCAAAGCAGCTCCGCCTCAGCAAAACAGATTGGTGTACCGTAGTACTATATGTCCGAGCAGCTTCCCATGTCTTGATACACTCTCACTTTAGAAGATGCAATCAATCGAATCACTCAAGACTCAAGTGCCACGGGATTGGCAACACAAAAAATGTATTTTTTGTATCCATTTGTCCTATCTTGCCATCATACCCGGCATACCCCTTCAACAGCCACAGCACGCAACAGCAACAGTATAGTCAGCCTGCCTGCAAGCCACAGCCAGTTGCCTTCAGAAAACAAACATGACAGCAACAATTGGGATCAAATTGAATCAGACTACCAGTGTGGCCGGTGCTGCTTGGCCTCAAAGTTTTAAACACAACACACCTCGCAACTTGTGATCGGTCATGACAATCGCAGTCGAGCTGCCGTTATTGACAGCCCAGTCGGCATCCAGCAAGAGTTTGTCGAAAATGTCCCGGCCACTCGTCCAGTTTTGCCAAAGGTCTCCTGGGCAAAAGTGACAGGTCGTCCAGAAGGCGCGAACAAATTACATTCGAACAATTTTTTACAGTATCTGTTGCTGAACCGGTTCTGCAAAGTTTGCCTTTCAAGCCTCATGATCCTCATGCGAATGATATAACGAGAGCAGCAAGAAAGCATAATGCAGGACTGAACAGTACATGTAAGTCCATGTAAGTCCATGTATATAAGTCCCAAATGTAGGCACATTTGAACCTAAAACTCTTGTCCCACCATTTCTGAAACTATTGGAATATAGATATTCCATGCATTCCCATGCTTGAGACATACAGTAATGAGTCGCATGCATCTATCAAGTTCTCTGATCTCTGCTCACAACAGGAATTTGTGTTCGCGTTCGCCTCGTGTAAGGAAGCATGCGACAGCATGCCGGCCCAAATGGTGCATGAAGCCTGCACGAGTCCAGGAACTTGGCCAATGTTGATTTCTTGCCTTCGTAAATCACATATTGATTAGATTTGATTAGTTGATATTAGTTGATGTACGTAATCTAACTCCGAAAAGTGTGAAGCTATTTCGGAAAACTCCAAAACGGGCCGATGTCAAGCTCTGACTAAGCCCAACGCCCGCCTGTCTGATTTAACTGCCTCATCAAGGCATCAATGAAGGGGTAGCCAGTTTTGCCTTCCTGTAACGAGTTCAGTGGAAGTTCAAAGGAAGGTGCGTCCACTTTACTTAGGGTCAAAATGAATTTGCCTCAGTTGCCTCCAAATGTTTTTCTTGAGGCTTCCAACCGAACTACTGTCAATTTGCTATAATTCATCACCATGCCAGGAGGTACCATCTCCCAACTTCCCCTCCTAGCACTCGGTCCTGCCAGGCCGCCAAAAGTGCAGGATCATTTCCCCAAGGAATCGGCTTGCACATGGAGTTCCTCAACATCAGTGCAAGCCCATGGAGTATCCCTTGTTGCTTAAACATTTCCTGACCCTTTCATTCATGAAATTTCAGCCAACCATTGGATCCTGAATCTGAATATCCTTTGCAGGACATGGCAAGAGAATGCAGGAGATGGATCCCCAAACTCATCAGGGATTTCATAATCACATTTTCCCTAAAAAGCAATCATGCCAATCATGTCATCAACGAGACACCCCTGGTTTTGATCGAAGTTGGGCACTGCAGCTCCCAAAAGATAGAACATTTCGCGGAAAAGGATCCTTAGAATTTCAAACAGCTCCCACATTGCTGGTAAAATCAACGGTTTGTGATGATTGAGGTCCAATGGTCCAGGTGTGAAATAATACACTTCCCCAAGCAAAGAATATCAAGTATATTCATGTCTTTTGATGCATTTGGTCCAATCATTATAGCGTGCGGTTACCACATCCATTCTCCATTGTCCCTGCACAGGATCCCACGGCCGAGATCGAGGTAAAGCAAGCCGGCTCGTTTACATATTATACTGTTTTATTTCATTGGAATAGATTGTATTGGAATCCCTTCCTCATGCGCTTTCTGCAAAAAGCTTTACGTGACACCGGAGCCTGGGAACTGTGTTGCATGTCTTGTCTTAATTTGCGTCCTACAAGTACAAAGTACGGAATGTGTCCACCTCCATGATATTGCTGCCCCGCAACTGCCCATGCAACGACTGCGGGGGCTGCGAATGCTTCCTGCTGCGGATGCACTGATCAATGGCGTGCCAGCACGTGCGCACAGAAAGGCAGCCAAATTTCAGATATGGGGACAAACCTGCGCCGCTCAGGGGCACCACACTTGCAGTGAAACCAGCCACCATGATGAATGAATTGCAGTGCTTTCGTACACGCTTTAGCTGCGCTGCTACAGAAAAACACCACCAAAAAGGCCTTCAGCATCACAACTTATTATATGCTGCTAGGGTATGTACTGGAGCTTGTTTGCGCCCAAGAAAAGCCATTTTGGTTGAAGGTGCTAGTGCCCATACTCCAAAACCCCCGACAAGCACAAAGAATCATTCCCTGTGGCCTGTAGTAGATGGTTCCCACGGACATCCAGGACGTCCAGTAGATGCAGTTTTGGGCTTCTCAAATTGACAAACCTCCAATCTCCCGCAACTGCAAATGCGGAAGACCAGCAATTCTCAAAGTCAGGTCTTGAACTGTTTGACTCTATGTAACTTCCGATTTTGGCAATACACTCCCGAAAACTAACATGGAACCCAAAAAATGGTCGTCCGTTTGTAGATGTTTCTCCTTTCCAACGTGGTATTTTTGGGTTCCATGTTAATTTTCCAGGGTGTAATTCAAGCGGCCGAACAGTCATGCTGGCCCAGCAGCATAATCAACGTCTGCACAAACACGTTGCAATCGACTCAATGCTTCTTGTTCACCACCTGTCCAATTGCCCCGGACTTTTTCGGACTGGGGTCTCTTTCGCTTAAGCAGTTTGTAGTGGTGAAGTTGTTTGCCGAAAGCATGAGTGACTTGTGCCAGAGTGAAACTTGTGCCTGGAAAACCCGTGCTGGTTGGCTCTTCAGTATAGATATCACTGATCTTTGGCACTTCGAATCCTGGAGTGACACAGAAACAAACCAACAAACGCTATGAAACCACCCCTTCACACAAAAACGCTCTAAGCTGCTCGCATCAAAAAACTTGAAACTTTCGAGTACATATCCAAAACGGTTTGGAGATGCTAATTGCAATCATTCGAGTGATGTAGTCATAGTCCTTCCAATTTCAAGGGCGGGATTTTAGGGATGTCCAAAGGTGCACGTATAGGACCAGCCGCACTCATGACCTCGATCAAGGGCCAATCCACAAGCCATGTCAAGGAGCCCTGGAACAAAGCTACATCTTTGAAACACTGTAGCTTGTACCAGCTCTTGTACCCCTAGCTGGTCTGGAACCAAGATCCATCAAATATCACTCTTTCCGCCCTCCTGACTACTGCATGCCCCTCAAAGGTTACGCAATGATACACATTTTGTCATACCTTCTCACTTTGCATCCAAGGCTCATTCTGCATAGTCTTCATGGAAATTGGTGGCTTGAAAGCAGGTTTCGCAACGGTGGCATCGATGTCTAGTAGTGTGTGACCCGAAAAGGTTTCCTCGGCTGCAACCAAGCTGGCTCCACGCCCACTCCGACGATGAAAACCCTTCGAAGCTGCTGGTCCAAAGACCACTCAGCAACTCCAAACAACTGCAGAACGATCTTTGTGCTGATACGATAGGCTATAGGCAAGTTCATCCTATGCTTTTTGGTCTCTGGTGAAGTCAGCAAAACATGCGGTTTGAAATGGTTTGATTTTCATCATTTGAGGCATCCCAGGATCCCACTGTTGCTTCTGTCATATTTTAAAGGTCAAATGTCTTGCTGAGTGCAGATGGCCCGCCAAACAATTTCTGATTCCCAGAGCTTTGTTGAACCACTACTTACACGGCCCAAGTCTGATTGAAGTCAAAGCATCTACGTATACACCATGGTCCTCAGAGCAGCAAGGAAGGACAGGAATGGTGGACAATTCTGAGTAAAAACATGTATACAACAGCGAATACAGAAATACTGTACATAGACCTCTGAAAGCTTTGAACACGTGGGTGTCTTATCACGATGAGTCAAGAAACTATTGGCACATGTATCACCTTTTGAATACAGAAGCAAATGCAAAACTCACAGGTCCCAGAAACACGGGGAGCACGCTCACTGCCTTACCTATTGATCCTATAGGCCTATAGGCTATCGGCATCTATAGGTTTAGGGCGTTGGCTCCTTCCACCAAGGCTCCTTTGCCAAACATTGCACTTGCGCATCCCGAGTGCGTGCGTAGGGCTCAGTGTCTTTCTCGAAAAACAAGTGGGTCAAGCGCACTTGTGCCTGATTGCAATGTGATGCCAGGTTCACTTTCATGATAATCAAATAACTTCGAAGGGTCTCGATCTCAGTCTCAATCATCAATGCCTGTCAGAATCCTACCAGGTGCTACAAACAATTCATGGTTTATGATTCATGTGATCAGCCAATGCTTCCAAAGCACTTTCTCGCCAAAGAGCTCAGGCAAAACTTCATGAGGCTGGCCTTTGAAAGACTCAGAGCAGCAATAAAGAGCAACCACTGGAGGTGGTTTGTACTGAGGAAGTTGTTAAAGGGGCTAAAAAACTGGGACGAGTAAGTGGAAGTCACAGGAAGCTATATAACGATATAACGGTCGATGTTTTTCCCGCGTAATGATGCGTATCCTGAAGCTGGTTCAGCCAGGGGTGCTGGAGTAACGGCTTCCATCCATCCTAGTGTTAGCTACTTTGCAGTGGAGTTGACAGGGTTTCTGTCCCATCAGGGGGATAGAAGCCGTGCATAAAGCCATAAAGCTTACTCAAGTCTGGCAGAATCTGAGAGCAGCATATGCAACATATGCAAAACAACCCATCAAAATTGCATTGGGCCAATTTCGGCCGCTGTATGCCGCGCCTTGGAAGACCAATAGCCGACTGTTGCGCTGCCGAAGTTGGGAATCCAGGTCCTTGGCCAACGACCGAAATTCCGAGAAACACGCCATAGTGCACCGGCTCCAAGTCTAGGATTGATGACCAAATTGACGAACACCAGAAGATACCAAAAAACATAATCAAACGCAAAGTCATTGGCCATCTTATAAAAGAAAGCTGTGTGCATCACTTGCTCCGTTTCTGGTCAGTCCTGCAAACTCTGAAGTAAAAAGTTGAACCTGGACAAGTCTAAAACATGTGGGGCCCAAACACCAGAAATCACCACCAAATCCCAACAAGACAAAAGACACATCAAGACACTGTTCGACAGATTTCAGCCCTGCTCCGCACCTATTCACCCCTACAGAACCTTTGAAGCGTGGATCAAGGATGAAGAAAGGCACCACACCTTCAAAGGTGGCTGCCTGGTGGATAGGGACACGTGGCCAAGCAATGGCCACCTTCTGCCAAAGAACTGGCTTTTTGGGTGTATCTCAGTGGAAAGAGATGGTTAGTATCAAACCCTGACTTAATATGAACCGAGTATCATTTCACTCGTACTGGGGCAAAGGCACACCCAAATCATACAATCCAAACTGCTC
>DF243054.1:0-45493 GCA_000507305.1 Breviolum minutum Mf 1.05b.01 | reverse complement strand
GTTAGAGGCTGCGATTGGAAAGGACTCTGGACCCTACATCGAGACCTCGCTTGGCTTGGTCCGGCAAGAGAAAGCAGTTGCACTGTGGGCAAAAAGAATCTTGAGAGGGAAGTTTCAAGCCAGTCGGAAGAATGACCTCCTTCACTATCAGGCTACTGTTGAGCTCTCGTTCTTGGACGGTGTCACCAGTACGTCGGCGCAAAAGCTCTACAAGGCACTTCGACCAAAGCGACCAGTGAATCGCAGCAAAGGCTTCAAAGTTCCGAAACCGCTCCCTACACTGGACTCAGATGCTCATTGCCGCTATCGTGGCAGACTTGTCAAAGTCTGGGAAAAGCATTTCTCCAAGATTGAGACTGCTGACTACTACGATACGACAAGCTACGTTCAGGAAGCCCGACCTTTTGTGCAGCCTCCTCTATTGCAGAATTTCGAGCTTGGTGTCATTCCCACAAGAGCTGAGTTTGAAGATGCTTTGCGGCAGCTGTCTAGTCGAAAGGCACCTGGCTATGATGGCATTGGTGCAGAGCTTTGGAAGAGTGATCCGAGTGTTGCAAGTGGCCGGCTTTATCCTCTCTTCCTCAAATCAGTCGCGCGTGGCTACATTCCGCTGCAATTTCGAGGCGGGTTTTTGGTGCCACTATACAAGAACAAGGGACCAGCAGATGATGCAGCCTCCTACAGAGGAATACTCCTCCAGAACACAGCTGCGAAGATCTTTGCGAAGAGCTGGCGCATGAGGCTAGTTAGCAAATTTGGATTGTCTGCTCCCCCAATGCTTTGTGGGTGCATGAAGAGGCGAGGTGTTGACTCAGCGCACTTAGCAGTTCGTCTTCACCAGAATTCCGCCCATGTTCGTCAACACGCATCCGCAATCATCTTTATCGATATCAAGGCTGCCTACTACTCGGTTGTCAAGGAGCTCTTCTATGACACTACCGCACCAGATGGCTTGCGTGCCGTGACCCTGCTCTTCAATCGCCTGAAGCTTCCAGAGTCTGCTTTAGAGGATTTTGTATCTACTATAAGCAGCACTAATCTTTTGGAGGATGCTTCTGTGCATGAAGTGCTTCAGAAGTTTGTTCTGGCTACCATTTCTCACTCGTGGTTCCAAGTGCCAGGTTCGGCAGGAGTTTGTGTACCTCAAACGGGCACGCGACCAGGAGATCCACTTGCTGATCTGCTTTTCGCTTTTGCCATGAGCCGTATACTGGAAGAGACCTATGCGGAGCTGTTTCGAGTAGATTGCCTGAACTTGCATGAGGATGCTCCTATGGGCACGACTTGGGCAGATGACACTTGCGTGTTTTTATCAGGTGAGGCCACGACCATTGATGCTCGGTCTGCTACGGCATTCAGTATTATCCACGCAGTGCTACAACGACATGGAATGACGCCTACTTATGGACAAGGCAAGACCGCGGTGCTGATCAACTATCGAGGCCGTCAGTCTGCCAGACACCACAAACGGAGGTACTCGATGGCTTCTCCAGTGCTGCCAGTTATTGTCGAGCATGGTTGTTCTGTGTATCTCAATGTCGTCCTGCATTACAAACATCTCGGAAGCATCGTCGACAGTGATACTTTGCTGCCTGAGATAAAGACCAGGAGTGCGGTGGCGCTTCAGGCTGTTAAGCCCTTGGTGAAACAGTGCTTGGCGAGTGAGAAGATCGGCTTGCTGAGACGTCAGCAGATTCTTGCCTCCTTGGGGCTCTCGGTGCTACTCCACAATGTTGGCACTTGGCGGCGTCTCAATGAACAAGAGTTTGGAGCATGGCATGCAGCGGTATGGAAGCTCTACAGCTGCATGTACCCCAGTGAGCCCACAGAGGATTTCAGCCGAAGGACCATTGACCACGTTTCGCTGAAGGCTGGCTCGTTTACACCGTCTGCCCTATTGCACGTCGCAAGGTTGAGCAGCCTCAACCTCCTGAGAGCACCTGACGACTTACTGCCCTTTGCCATTGAGGACAATTTTCGTGCTTGTGGTGAGGACTCCAGCAAGTCGTGGTTTGGCAGTGTGTTGGTGGCTCTGGATTGGTTGAAGGCCACAGTCGGTGACTTTCCATCGTATGCGGTCCTACGTAGTTTGCGGCCACGTGAGCTTGTATTTCCACATGCAGACATTGCTCAGGACCTCGCCTTGGCACTCCGCAAGGCTAAGAGAGCGCATTTGTGGCTTGTTCAGATGACAGTTGATCTCAGTGACGCTGATCACCAGATAGAAACTATTCTGAAAGGGGCGGGCTGGATATGTCCAGAATTACAATGTGTCAAGAACGCCAAAGGGAAATACATTTGTCCTCAGTGTGGTGCAGGATTTCGTGGCGAAGCACACCTTGCAACTCATCGTCAGCGTGCTCATGGTCAGCTCGTAGCAGCCAGACGCTATGTTACGGGCACTACTTGCAGAGCATGCAAGAAGAACTTCCATACAAGACCGAGGGTCATCAAACACCTGCAATATCAGTCGTCGAGATGCTTACCATGGCTGATCCTCAACAGCGACCCCATCTCCGCTGATTTTGCCAGAGACCTTGACGCCAGGACGCGGAGATGATCGGGGAGGAGAGACGCACTGGTACGAGGAGCTCAGCTACAAGGATGCCCGTTGATGATTCTGAGGCCGTAATGCCCCCGGTGGTCACGTTTTTGCACAGAGTCCCGCCATCCCGTGTCGACTTGCAGGGCTACGAGCCGCTTGGGGTATGCAGACGAGGTTTTCTGGACAGTTGGCGAGGTGCTCATGAGGGACCTTGGGTTCTGGGTGCCGCTATATGGTCTACTTTTGCTGCAGTCCTCAAGCAAGAGTTTGACGCCTGCCCAGTGAGCGAACTGGAGACCTTCAAGGGAAGAGTTTGTGATCTGGTCGAAGAGGTTGCGTGGAGGCAAGACGACTTTGAGCAGGTGCATGTGGCTCAGGAGCAACTCTATGTCATCGCCCGCAACTATGTCGTCAAGCAGGTGGTGGGGCCGCCACCCGCCAAGCTTCCTCAAGCCCGACTTCGTGCACTTGAGGATGAGCTTGGATCACTCCCAGTTTGGATGGGGCTTCGTGATCCCACCACTCGGGACAGCATTGGAGGCAAGTGGCATGATGGGTCATGTCAACGAATCATGGCAACCATGGAGGAGAAATGGCGAGAAGAGATCAATCAGTGGAAGCCCTGCGTTACGGAGCCTGACAGGCCCTTTTATCGTGAGTGCTACTACTTGATCTTATTCAGTGGCCATCGCAGGGAAGGCGATATAGCAACGCAGATTGGCCTCCTTGCGCAAGACGATCCCCAGGTGAAGCTTATTCCGGTCTGTCTAGACCTCTGCATCGATGAGACGCTTGGTGACTTGCTTTGCCCTACACAGCAGGCCAAGTGGTTTGAAATGATGAGGGCCGGAAAAGTGATTGGTCTCCACGCATCGCCTCCCTGCGAGACGTACACCGATGCTCGGTGGCTCCCGCCTCCTGCGGACCGAAGCAAGCCGAGGCCTTTACGGAACTATAGCTTTCCGTGGGGTTTTGAAGCCTTGGACTGGTCAGAGTTGCGGCAACTTCGCGTGGGGAACGTCTTGTTCTATGTGGCGGTGATGTACATCATTATGGCGCTTGTCACGGGTGGCTGTGCCACGCTTGAACACCCGCGAGGTAGTCCAGCGGAAACCGGCCGGTTCAGGATATGGGCCAGTTCGTTCCTGGAACGAGTGCTCCGACACCCACGTTGCAGGCTTCACACGTTCTGCCAGGGGTTCTTGGGGCAATACTCCCTCAAGCCTACAACCTTCTTGTTGGTTCGTCTTGAGTGCCTGGTGGGGTATTTGAAGTGCGCCTCGACCCACAGAGGGCCTTTTACAGAGTTGGGTGGAATTGATGCTTCTACTGGTGAGTGGAAGACAGCGAGAGCAAAGGCTTTCCCACCAGCCCTTTGCAAATCTATTGCCCAGGCCGTGTTGTACTTCTCCGGGTCAGTGAAGACTAGGAGTGAAGGAAGCACCTGCTGGGATTTTGATCGCCAATCCTGGCCATCTGCCATGACTGGCCCATATGACCCTTTTGCTGAGACAGATGCCGGCTTGGTCATGGGTCCAGATTTTTGGCGCGGCTAGCTTTGCTGCGGAGGGGTGCTTAGGCTTTTCCCCACTTTTGATTTTGTGCGAGTGAAACCTCTCGCTTTGCATGCAGGCAGCGCTTGACCGCTTCGAGCTTTGTGGAAAAAACACGNGTATGGGCTATAAATGACCGAAAATGCATGGGTTTCACTGGAGTTTTTATTTCACCCCAATCAACAACATTCGAGCTATACATTTTGACAAAGAACCGGGGGTGACGACTTTGGGCCCACCTGAAGCATGGTTGAAACCTCCATGACCGAGGTTTGAAATCCAAAGAAGGTCGTTTACGTGGTACCTTGATGGGTAAACGTGTCCCTTGGCATTTTTTGAGCGGGCTGAAAAAAAGGGGCCCTGTTTTCTGGGATTTGTTTAAGGTGATTGTTTACTTTTTACCATGTGATTCATCACCATCAAACCATCAAACCACCATGTGGGAGAATGTTTTTTTTTCCAGCCAGCTTAAGCAAATCGAAGTTGTGTTGTTTAGTTTTTTTTTTGCGGATGAAAACGTAACTACCTCAGTTATGTGGGGATGATTCCTTTCAAACCATCTTTAAAGGATTTCTCTACTAAAACAAGCCAGTATTTTCATTGGAAAGTAGGAGGGTGTTTTTCGTGGTTCATTCATTTGGGTTTTAAAACTAGAAGCGAGCTCTAGAGAGGATGAAAGGGTGGTAGATTTTGAGTGGATCACTGATGAAGGATGTCATTACCGATTACCTGCTTCCTATAAAAAAATGTATCTGGCTGTCTTGTATTCATATATATGTAGTATATATAATGATATACCTATGATGTCATAGTGTTATTTCAATTTTTTATTGAGACATTTGAAGCATCACTCCATTTTGGTGTGTTTAAGAGGATTGGTTTTGTTGATGTTTCGGGAGGCATTGGGCTCCAAATACGGCTAGGATATGATATCTACCCAAACTTCCGGGGCAACAGCCGTCTTCTAAGGTGGACTTTTGCGCTCGTAGTGTCATTGGTGGTGATCCCAACTTGGATACAGAACAAGTGGGTGTACCAAGGTGCATCTGGGATGATGGTGGAGATGGGAAGGGAAACTGTTTGTGTTAAACAAAAGTAAGCTGGAAGGTAACTTGGGAAAAACAAATATACATGTCATATGGTTCATATGTTATGGTATATTCTTGGAACATGTTGATGTTTTTTGTTTGTTTGTTTGTTTGGGTGCTTGAGGCCTCTAACACAAAGACTTTGTTCCGGTCAAAACCAGAGTTGTTTGGTTACAGGTAAACATGTCTATATAATAAACAAATATAGAGATGATACATATTTATATATGCATGTTTTTGAATCCATGATATACACGATACATATATACGTATGTATATATATATATGTATAGATAAAGAGGGGCATAGTAGCCTACCTTATTGAAATATACTTTGTATACTTGTTCCATAACCATGTTTGTCTTAGTTAATGAACAACATTATCCAGCCAACCAGTTGATCGACGGTGAATATGTTCCGAAAAAGACATATTGACTCATGTTTTGTGTTTGCCAATTGGTGATGAGAACTCACTTTGTCAATCCACATGTATGTCTCAAAATGTTGGCGACCGCAAATATGATTGGTTTCCTGGGGAAAAAATCTGGACAAACATTGATAAACCCTCCCGAGGTTTAACAGTTCGCCCCTGAAAAGTTACCTTCCCAATGGGAAAGTAGTCTTCCAACCACCAATTTTCAGGGTTTATGTTAAACTTCCAGGCAAAAACATGTTTTTCAAAGCACCCTTTTGTAGTTTGGGTTCCTGGTGTTAGAGGCCAGGTTGGGGGCTGGTGAGATGGGCAGCAGTAACTTAAGTTATATACAAAGGCCAGGAAAAACACCCACCAGCTCTAAATGGGGTCATAACTCCTATAAGCAGGGCTATGACCCTCAGTTAACTATTTATAAGGCCCTTTACAGGGTTGACAATTGCAATTATAACGATCGTAGGGGCCCACCTTGTAGGTAAAGTCACTTAAAGCCTCTAAAAGTCTTGATTCGGTGGAATTATGGAATACCATAGAGCTACAGCCTGTGATCTTCTTTTTCTTGTCTTCAAATCTGTGGTGCTTTCAAACATGTCAACAGATACCCTTCCTGAAACTAATAGTTCGCACCTGGAAATGGATAGTTGGAATACTAGCTTCCTTTTGGGATGGCCTATTTTCAGGGGCGAACTCTTAGTTTCAGGGAGTGTGCAATCCTTTGCTGATCAAATTAGGATTTTGGGGGAATTCCATCATCAGGTCATAGGATTTGAGGTAAGCATCGTTTGTCAGGTGGAAAATGATAAGTTAATGCTTTTTAGAATTAAACAAAAGTGTTGTTATTCCTGAAACATCCTGAAACTAAATTGATACTTAGAACATCACCTAAGCAATTACTAATCATCCAATTAAAAGGCTAGGTATTCCTTTGACACCTTTCTGAATTTAGGCTCCCTCCCTTGTTGCTTAGCAAAAAAGACAAACCTTCCCTGGTTGCACTACAAAACATTTACAGTAAATAAAAAACACGGTGAAATCCCTGGGAAATAAGGTTTAATAAGGGAAACCAATGGTTTTCATAAGCCTTTAATAAGTCCTTTTTCACCATGCCGTGGATGGACCCATGGTAAGCTTCGCCGGCCGGAGCGACATGCCAGGTCAGTAGCTTTGAATTTGACTTTCCCTGAGCGTGTGACTCCGTTAGGGAGTCCTGGGTTGGGGTTTGGGATGGACGAGAAAAGAGTGAATTTTGATTGAATCTATATATATATATATACCCTATATATTTGTATATGTGTATATATATATATATGTAGATATAGATAGATAGATAGATAGATAGATAGACAGATGGATAGATAGATAGATAGATAGATATATAGACATAGAGTGATCCTGTTGTTTTCTTTCTTTCAGCATCTTGGCAACATAGCGATAATAAAGATACCATCTTCAATCAATAATGTGACCCATTAATAAAACACACATAGGGGAGGGCGGAACATTTTGGGGAAAAACCAAAACTTGGCAGTTGATTCAATGTTCAACGTGTTTTTTTTTGTGATGTTTTATGGAGAGGATGTACCCAAAACGAAGCACCTAGAACACTGAATTGACAAGGGCCTACCTGCATTGTTTTCTTGGAATCGGACGGTGAATCCTTTTTCGGGCTGCCAGTGGCGAACGGCAAGGTTTATACAAAGTGGGTCCCTACCAGATAGACATGGAGTTATAACACCTGTAAGTAGAGTTATAACCTCAGTTCCCAATATATCAGGCCATTAATTGGGGTTTTTGTCCCTACCTATAGCTAGTACAGGCCCACCTTGTAGTCATTATAGGAATTCCCATAAAACAATTGATATGATTGCTTCCAGTATTGCCAAGGGAAATCTCATGTTGAAAGTCGTTGATGTTCCAGGAGTTATGGGACCCGAGTTTTATTTGGCCAATATATAAAAACAACCTGGAATTGAGAGCATTATCAAACAAGGTATTGGCCCCCAAAACATGTCCTTATAGCTTTGTTTTTTTGAATTTAAGTTTGGAAGTACAGAGATTTTGATGGGAGTTATGGGGCCCCTATAAGTGGGGGCGATTTCATGCCAGTTAGGTTATCTCTGTTAAATTTCCAGGTTGTACAAGTATTGTTGGTGGTTGCTTTGGTATTACTGCCTTTCAGATAAGGCTCAACGTGGATCGCATGAAGAAGTTGGTGGCCAACGGTCCTGTGAAACATCCTGGCGCTCGGTGCGCCAAAAACAGGGATATGGGTGCCGACATCGTTTGGGAAAACCCTGAAACCAACGACCTCAACAAAGGAAGGGCGTAGTCGAGCTCAGCATTCTGGCAAATGTTCCTTGGATTTTTTTAGCTCATAGCGTCCATCTAATTAGATTTCCCAAGTATAAAACAAGAGAAATATATAAGTTATATACAGGTGTATACATGATATATGTCAAAATAAATAACACATACTTTGTTTGTAGATAGGTTAATGACTTATGATTCGCCAGTTGTTCTTTAAAGGTGTCCAAAAGCCCATCGGTCCAAGTGGTGGTCCAATTCTACTCTAGACATTTGATCATTCAGAGTCCACCGGTGGGATCACCTGATATGTTGTTCAAAGCCTTACCCCATGATGGATCCATGGGACTTGTATATTTACGTACTGATTTATTATAAAAATAACCATGCATGTAGGTAAATATACCAGGTGCATGGATCCTATGGGTTCTATATGTAGTGAGAAATTTGGCGTTGAAAACCCTACCAGCAAGTGACAAAGGTATGGTCAAATAAATGGAGTTAAATTGGTTGGAATTATGGGTACTTAGATTTTAGCGGGGAGCTAAGGAGCTAGGGGAGATCTAATTTCCCTACCAAATTGGGGAGCTAAAGAGCCCCAGAATCTTCCAAATCACAGGGAAATTAATTTCTGAAAAAAAAAGTATTCCCTCGGGATCCAATCATCTTCTGAGAATGGTAATGGAACCTAAATACTTTGCTGATGAGGTGATTGGACACCCCAAATCATCCTCTGACGTTCGGTGATCGGATGCCTAGGGATTTGTTATCCATACCCAGTGTCACTTCACAAATGACGGTATATTTCTGTTCAAAATGCCTCAAGAGTTGAAATTTATTGCATGCCTTATTAGACGATTAGATGTCAATTGAATAGAGTGCCCATACAATCCCATTTATACATACATGATACAG
The DNA here is from genome assembly GCA_000507305.1 of Breviolum minutum Mf 1.05b.01. Taxonomy (NCBI): domain Eukaryota; class Dinophyceae; order Suessiales; family Symbiodiniaceae; genus Breviolum; species Breviolum minutum. The sequence continues at coordinate 36,655 of DF243054.1, read as the reverse complement.
TGTGAAGATATATTTTATTTACAGTATACTCACAGTATGGAGATTTGTTTGAAACATCTCCTGAGTAAGCATTAAACCTTAAAAAGGTGGATCCAGTAGATCGACAGTTAGGAGGCATGAGGTACCAGGTATAATTAGGAAACCTACAAATACCAGAGAGAGAAGAGGTTCAACAAGATACTGATTCAGAAGGCATTCTGAAATGGCAATGAACTCCAAATTAAACATCTAGGTCGACTATAAACAAACTATATACACTAACATCCAACGGTCGAAGAGTTTGTTGTCATGGGAATCTATAGAGGTAACCTAGGATTCTCCAACAAAATGATATGAGGAAGCTTCCAGCATTGCCAGCCATCTAGGTGGTGGTTTCATGATTTTTTATTTTCACCCCGATCCTTGCGGAGATGATCCAATTTGACTAATATGTTTCAAATGGGTTGGTTCAACCACCAAGTAGCCATTTATAGGGGCCCCATTTTTCACACCGTTAGAAAAAAACGATCGTTTTGGGGCTCACTTTGTATGGAAAGCCTGGAGATTTGGACATACTTAGGGGATCTTAGGGGCACTTAAGGCTGACATCCAAGCATACAGTAATACCTTTTGGCAAGGATATGTTGACATGTAAAATGGAGAGTGTTTCCAAATATATCCCATATAGATCCATGAGCCTGGTACATTTACCTACGTGGATGGTTGATTTCTACGGTAAATGTAGTAGGTAAATATATGCCATACATGGGTCCTATGGGTATGATTTCCATGCCGCGACATCTGCGCAACGCCGGCTTCAACTTCAGAAAGTCTAGCCAGCCCAAAAACTCTGAAAAATTTGTGTCGGCTCAAAAAACTCCACAAAATTTCATGCCCAGAAAGTGCTTTGACCATGTAGATGTGAAGACTCAGGACATCTTAACAGTCCAACAGTGCTTGGGGCAACCCACTTCAAGAAGTGTATATAGAACAATATCCCCGGAACCCATGGGTGGCCCCACGTTTCCCTCATTTAGGGAGTATCCCCTATTTCTAGGGATTAAAACTAAAACCTTTTTTTTTCTTGGTGAAACGGGGTCCAAGGGTTCCAGGTCTGATTTTTTTGGAGTTTTAATGAAATTCTATGGGATGTGATTGGATGCTTAGACCAAAAATCGAACCGTGAACTAAGATAGCTGGCTGGAAAATGAACCCATTGAACATGGGGATATTCCATTGCTATTTTAGTTTACCAGCGGGTAGATTCACAGGAATGGCAGAGTAGCATGTTTTGCCGCAGCTGGCAATTGAGAAAGTCAATCAAATCCGAGGATGCCTTGCCTCAGGAGTATACAGAAACATGGATCATCCATCAAACAAAAACACAGTGGTAGTGTAGGGCATCTTAGCTTGCATGTTTATTGAGATTGGGTACATTAACTCAACTCAGCATCACTCAAGGACATGTAGCTAAAGAAAGGGGCAACCTTGCGGGGAAATGGTTGGGATATAGTCTCCCACCCCCATACACCCCCTAGTATTCAGAGCCCAATCTTTGTGGCCTCCAACCAAAATCTTGTGTCACCAACGTGTCACGTGTCGCCGACATTCATCGACCCAATGACGAAGAAGAAGAGTAAGGCCAAAGCGAAAGCAGGGCGAGGAGCGAACATAGCGAACACATTTTCACCAGGTGGGCCACCAGTGATAAAATGGAGTCATAACACCTTTAAAATGTCCTCAAACAAATGTGTAACTGGAATCATAACCCTACTCAACAGGGCCGGGTTATTTCACTCCATTTATTTATCACTGGGTGCTACAAGGCCCACCTTGTTACGGGGCATGAGATGTGATTTCACCCCACTTCCTGATAGTTTTGTTTAGGAACTCAGAGCCGGTTCTGCTTGAAAACCAGCTTTAGACATGTACGGCAGATCATCATATTTCGGGATTTTTCAGGATAAGGTAGTATTTTTAAAGGGGGATGAAATGACTATACAATCCCTATGAAGCAGTCATTGCAAAACCATGTTTTTTGTTCAATGGATTTCGTGGAACAAAAGCCGTGGACATAGCAGGGAAAGGGGGGCCCTGAACTGTTGATTTTCCAAGACCATGAGTCTTACAGCCTTGAAAAAGGTTTGGTAGCTAAGCAGGCTAAAAACTAGGTGGTGGTTTTAAACATTTTTTGTTTTTCAACCTACTTGGGGAAATGATCCAATTTGTGCATATTTTTCAAATGGGTGGTTCAACCACCAGGTAGAAAAGCTTAGAGTTTTTTTCATCCTTTTCTCAAATTATCTCCACGGAAACGGCAGCAACTCACATCCCAATATATAACGTTTTTGATACACATTCCAATATATGATATCCCATACCATCCATGGGGCTGGTATAGTTACCTACGTTTGGATGGTTGAATTTTATGGTTTTAATGTAGGTAAATATACCTTACCTGGCTGGGATTGGGCTTTAATATACCCCACTTATAGCTGAGTGACAAGATAGTGGTGGTGGCCCGTCGTCTGGCCTGCCATGGTCTTCCAGGACAAGTCCAACCAGAAGGTGAACTGCTGGATGGTGACGAGGTTCCGAGTGGTTGGTGGACTTCAAGTCTGTCATTTTTTATTTTTTGGGGGGTTCACAATTTGTGTCATTATATTGATCATGTATCCAAATTTCAGCTATTGCATATGTATATGTTATATATTGAATACTTATTTCCACACCTTTATTCATCTCTTGTTTGGCATCCTTTTTTGACAAATGTTGGCACTTTCTGATTCCAACATACCAGGCTGGTCAAGGTGTAACAGTGTACAGTACCTACCATGCCAGGACTGGCTTGCCATGCAACGCAGCATGTTGGAGCAGTTTGCTGCTGCACGTGGTAGTGCTGAAGGTGACAACTATGTGGAGGTGTGTTCAACGGGCCCCGTTGATTCGAAAAACGGAGGGAAGGGATGGATGTTTGCAAAATTCTCAGGTACCAACCAACCTTTATAGAGGCCCCATAACTCCAGTTACCCTACCTGAAACTAACATAGCTCTTGAAAACAGGTATTCCAAAAGGAAATTAGCATTCCAACCATCCATATTCAGGGGCTACGTTAATTTCAAGGAGAGTACCCATTGATTTCCTGCCATTTTTTAGGGGCTCCATTGATCACTCCATATATTTCTGGATTGGCTAAAGACGTCTCCACCTTTGATGTTTTGGATCGGTCCAAAGACCGATCCTCAAAAGCTGTGTTGGAAGACTAGGGTTAGGTACAACCTTGGGATTAGTTGTATATAACCCTGCAAAAGGGGCTAAGGAACCGAAGGTCTTATCATGTTTTATTTGCATGGTCTTTTATATGCATATATATATATATACATAGATATATGTAAATTAATATACATTGTATATCTGTAGTGCCTTGCAATAATGTAGGCATACCTATACCCTTCATCCCAATGGAACTCATCGTCCCAGGGTGATTTGCCTGGAGCCTTAGATCCTGCTGAGCAACCGGGAGCGGTGCACGATGGCTTTGACATGGGCGAAGCCTTTCAAGTGCGGCGCATCGAATTCCTAGGAGAACAGGCAGGTGGCACCACTGTGCCGGTTGGGTGGGTGGTTGGTTGCTTACCTGGCCCCAGGTGGTCCAGGGGAATTATTTATAGGGTTATGTGATTTTTCCTTTCATATAGGAAAATAGATGGAAATGCTTGGGTAACCCAATAAGGCCTGTCTATTGTGCAGCTAAGGTTTTATATGGGATCAGTGAAAACGTGTGTGTCAAACACGAAACGGCAAGGGGGTGCAGTGAGAGAAACACACGGGAAGTGACCTAGAGAAGGGAGGGGTTAATACAGGTTTTGTTCGATGTACCTTTTTTAAGGCCCCAAAATTGAAAAATTGAAGGATCGAGATGTTTTTGGATGATTTACAGTAGCAAATGGATTAGAAATAAAGCTCATAATACTGTACAGACATAGTACACAGGACATGTATATAATAAGCTGCCAGCTTCTTCCAAGTGACCTGTTGATTGCCCAAATGGCAGTCATGTAAGCATTGAAATGGTCACTTTGACATATATATATATATATTTTTTTTTTATAGATATAGATATAGACCCGTTAAAAATGACAGTCCCAAGACTATTCCTTTCCTGAATTGTCTCCCGGTAACGAAAATCAGAGGCTTGAGGGTTGTCAAACTTCGGGGGTGGTTTTCATGTGTAAATCCCATGGGACAGAAGCCCTAGACATCCAAGCATTTTCTGAAAGGATATTGGCATTGGGTGTTTCCAAAAATAGGGGTACCCCAAAATGGATGATTTATAATGGAAATCCCTTTTGAAATGGATGATTTGGGGGTACCACCATTTTTGGAAACACCTATGGACCCCCCCGAAAAAGATTACTTAAAACATCCTGAAGCACCTTGTGAGGAGGTATTTATATAGATATTTGGGAAAAATACTTAAAGAATCTTAAAGAAGTCCAAGTGTTCATCCATCCACGAAGTCCAAGATTCCATTTTCGAGTCCAGGTGCCTGTGTTGCTCCAAAATCGCAATGGTCCTTGTGCACTCTTAGCCATTGCCAATGGACTTTTGTACCTTTGCCGGCAGGTACTGTTGGTGTTTGTTGCAAACTTAGGATACCAGTTTTTTTCGTTTGAATGTTTATTTTTGGTGACATTTGTGGCAAGGCCAAAAAAAGGCCTTTTGGATTGCTTTTGGGCTCACTTAGACTTAGACATGTTCAAGATGGTGGTTTCAACATGTTTCATTTTCACACCTACTTTGGGAAAAAAAATCCATTATGACCAGCATATTTTTCAAATGGGTTGGTTCAACCACCAACTAGTTTTGTTGGTTCATGTGAGATGACTGCATTTTTCTTGGGTGAAACCAGCGATCCTCAACTTGTGCGACACTGGCAACCGAAGTGAGGTTGCGCGGTTCGTGGAACATTGGAGAGCGCGAGACCAGCATCACCAGCTACTGGGAACGTTTAGAGGGCTTACCCGAAACCCGAAACTCACATAATTAGCGATGGTTGGGAGACTACTTTCCTTGTGGTGGGGCCTATTTTCAGGGGCCATGTTAGTTCAAGGGAGTGTAAGACTGAAAGGTGTGGAGTAAATTGGATGCTGTTGCCATCCTCTAGTTAGTCTAGTTAAGCTGTACTTGCCATAATGTGATGGTAATTGGATGGTTTGCCAGTTTTACTAATGAAGGTGTTTTTATGTGCCCATTGTTTGCAAAGGGATTGGCATAGAATCATTTGAGTTGTTATTTCAGATGTATTGATTACAGTCTAGATCCCTAAAAACCAAGGGTGTGAATTTCCTCCATGGAACTAACATATCCCCTACCAGCGGGCACCTTTTAAGATGATTTTTTTGAACTTCCCTTTTGATGGGTCCTATGTTTGATCGTTCGTTCCCTGGAGGGTAAACTGGTAAACGTCCAGCTCCGGAAAGGAAAAGTCACAACCCAAAACAACCAACAACCAACAACCAACAACCACAACAACAACAACAAGAACAACAACAACAACAACAACATGGGTTGAAACCACCAACAACCAACAACCAACAACCAACAACCAACAACAACCACCACCCGAACATCGCTTCCAAAATAGGGGCTTAGCCCCTCAACTCAGGGGCAGCCCCTCAACCCGAGGTGTTGATTTGGTGAGTCGTTTGTCCTACCTTTGCGAGGAAATGAATTTCCAAGCGATGCAGGATCTTTGTCAAACAAAAAACGGGAATTTTTTGGGGATGGTGAAATGATGGATAAGAATGGATAGGGAAGGCATCGTATGTATTTATATATATATATATATATGTAATTGTACATATATTATATATATATACAGGTTGGGGGTAGCCTTTTGCCTGTAACAGTGGAAAAAAAGGTTTCATCATATCAGTAGCAGTAGACCCCCCAAAAAAATCACAATGTCCTGAGGGTTTTCAAAGGGTGTCCTTTGACACCCCAAGCTCAAGAAAGCTGAGAGTTTTTGTGCATGTTCGATTCCGAGATTGAGTCATTCCCGATATCTAGTCCGACAGCCGTATCAGTCCACTTCTATACAACAAATGGATCATCATCACCTGCGTTGCTCTTTCATCTCTGACCAAAAGCACCAATCGCTCAGGATAACTTCACACTGGCGCAAAGTGTACGAGAAGTGGTGAGTTTCATGATTGCAGTTGATTGGATATGATTTCTATGAGCTGGGCCCCCGCTAGTTACAAATGGAGTTATAACTTATAACCCTATATAACCCTTATTGTCAGTCTTATTAATGGCCTTATAAATTAGTAACTGGTGTTATAACCTTACTTCCAGGGGTTATAACTCCACGCACACCTGGTAGGGGCCACCTTGTAGAATTTTATGTTGTGCTAATGGGGCTGGATATATTCATCCTGAAGGAGAAAGTTGGAATCTCAGGGTAAGTGATCAGTGATGATCAAACAGGTGGTTTTTGGGGGTGCGAAGTTATTGTTCTTGCCAGGTCTGTTGTAATGTTGGTTGGATTTCTTGGGGAATTTTGAATAAGTTATATAACCCTATGAATCCAGGAATATCCCGGGACAGGGAGTACGCCTCCTACTATGAGTATGGGATTGGAACCCTCAATCCTATTCTAGGGAGGGGATTGGATTCTTAGAGTAAGTCAGTTTTTGCCCGGTATGACTTTGGTGTTTTGCCCATGCACGACAACATGCCTACAGGAATTCTTAGATGATCTATATATATTCGGATTGAAACATCAAAATCATGCTGAATTGTTTTATAACTAGACACTAGATACCCAGGAAAGGGTCATGGGTCAGGCCACCCTGAAAATTACCAAAAGAAAGGTCAATTGAGCACTGATTAGAACTCGACTCTGGCTGATTGCTTTATTTATATACAGTTTATTTTTGGATTAAATGTAATTTGCAGTACACATTTTGCAATATTGGACAGGACGTTGCCACCTCATTACTTGAGAGATGACAATGCTCATCCCAGATCGTGTTGGTTGACATTAGGAATCCCCGGAAGGGTACCGGGACTGTGGGATAAGGCACCATGCCCAAACTACTTGATGGGCTATTGGCGACTTGACGAATGGGGGAGGAGAGAGCGGAGGAAGCTGGAGATACATGAAAATTGATGGCTTTCTGACGGGCCATGATATTATAAATTATATAGACACACTAAGCCCAGTATCGAGATGATGCTGTAATTGTGCATATATATATATATAATGTCAGCCGAGCAGAATCGACTTTTGAGATCGTCTAAGAGGTTGTTGGAATATTTTTGGAAACACCCATATACCAACAATCAGTGCCCTTCAACATGGTTGGGGGAAAAATCATCCCGGGCTAAAAGCGACCCCTTTTGATCATCCAAATGACCCCAAAATGAAGAAGTTTACTGTAATCCTATCTATGTTGAAACATGGTTTGAAACTTTTGGACAAAACATTGACAGGATCTCTATTTCTTGATATTATACTGAGAAGGTGAGGACAGGTTCAGGAACCTATCGGATTTAACAGTATCCCACAAGGGTTCTAAGTCGAAACTTGTGCCCCAGTTGGGTGGAGATTCCAGGATTTCCAGGGGTCATCTTGGTGAAACACGCTTGGTTGAGTCTGTGAAAGGAGAGAAATCACCTGGGGATTTCCCTGAGGAAACGTTCCCATCCGAATTTAAGATAGAACCCCACAAAATGAAATGTTGGAACCGGCTTTTGAATTTGTTCTGTTAGGAGCTCATTTTCGGAGTTAGGAAGGTTTTATTTGAGGTGATGAAAAATATGGTGGATGTTGGTGGCCAATCCTATCCGAACTCAAAGCAGGAAGCCACAGGAATTGTTTTGTGCAGAGGGATTCTTTTTGTTTCTATATACTTGTATGTCCCAGGAATTTAGTATATAAATGGTTAGTAAATGGGATAGATTGGTGTTATAACCCACTTACCAACGTTTTACTAACTTCCTGGGACATCTTCGTAGACATGAGTTGGCAAGAATCGTTTTTGCAATTGCATGCCGCATGCCCATCGAAAATAGGTGGTGCTTTCCATTTTTTTGGTACCAATAAGAGACAGCTGTTGCTGTGTTGCCACGTGGGAAGTCCACCAAAAATGTGGAAAAAGTTGGCAAGGTGAATTGCGACTTCGGTTCATGCACCAGTTTCCAAGACTGTTCCAGCACTTTGGTGGGTACCATGGCAGCAAGTTTACCTTGGATGTTGGACAGCTTTTTTGGACCCCAAGAATTGCGTGTTTTTTATATTTGTACAAGGTGGGCCCCTGCTAGATACAAATAAAATTATACCCATTATAAGTATAAGTCCACTTATGAGGGTAACAACTAAATTCAAACTGGGTAGGGGCCACCTTGTATGGTGTTGTTGTTGTTGTTGTTGTTGTTGTTGTTGTTGTTGTTGTTGTTGTTGGTGTTGTTGTTGTTGTTGCTGTTGTTGTTGTTGTTGTTGTTGTTGTTCTTGTTCTTGTTCTTGTTCTTGTTCTCGTTCTCGTTGTTGTTGTTGTTGTTGTTGTTGTTGTTGTTGTTGTTGTTGTTGTTGTTGGTGTTGTTGTTGTTGTTGTCTGTTGTTGTTGTTGTTGTTGTTGTTGTTCTTGTTCTTGTTCTTGTTCTTGTTCTCGTTCTCGTTGTTGTTGTTGTTGTTGTTGTTGTTGTTGTTGTTGTTGTTGTTGTTGTTGTTGCTGTTGTTGTTGTTGTTGTTGTTGTTGTTGTTGTTGTTGTGGTTGTGGTTGTGGTTGTGGTGTTTGTTGGGATCAGAATGTCCAGCACTTCTGCCTTTTTCTGGGTTTAATTCACCCGGTGCAGTGTGCCGTGTGTTCTTGTGAAAAGAGTCGGAATGTTGGCGTGACGATGTTGCAGGATGACCAATACATTAAACAAATTGGTCAATGAAGGCCATTTTGCTGCATTGTTTAGAGTATTTTGTCGTCAGTTCATGGGAATTTTCCATGCCACCCCCAGGAAACAAGGCCTTAGTAGATGATTATGAAGGGACAATGATGGTTGATACAGGGATCATTGAATTACTCTTTTTCGGGGCGATCAAACAATGAACATGAATATGCTAAATCTGAAGGATTTCCCCTTAGTGCATTGTTTGGGTTCCCCCCATCCCAAGACTCCAATTTTCTCGTCAGGTACTGGACTCTTTAAACTCTTCAAGTGCCTTAGTGAAGCCGGTTTGCGCGGAGGTATTTGAGCGAACAAAATCGTGGGTTGTGTAGGGTAAGGGGATGAAATTTAGTATACCCAGTTATGTGGGGAATATAAGATATATAAGACACCATTGCCAGGATCTCTATTGAACAACCGGGATTCAATGGAAAGTAGGATTTTTTTTTTGTTTTTTTTCGTGGGTCGATTGAAGATATTACCCTCCTTGAAACTAATAGTTTCTACCTGAAAATTGATGGTTGGAAGACGATCCTGTCCTTTTGGGGAGTGTTAGTTTTAGGGAGTGTAGTCATGAAAGGGGACCTTGCGGAAGAATTTTAATGAATCACTATTCGATACTTGGCAAATAAAGGCTGATAGGGATTCCCTACTAAACAGCAAGGTTGCAGATTTGTCCCCTAAACATTTTTGGAAACAAAGCCACAGATGGTACCCAGGGATCTAAATATTGGTTTCCAGGGTTTGGCTTTGATTCAGAGCCAAATCTACAACCCTCATCCCTGACACCTTTGCATCTCCACCTCCACAAGATTCCAAAAATTGGCACAGATTCTGATGTACTGTATATGTATCTGGCCAAATTATAGCGCCGGGACACAAGACCTGGGAAAACTCCCATTCTGAAGAGTGTTTTGTTTGTCATTGTTTTTGGCGACTCGACCACCAATGAGGTACGTTTTTGAGCTGCAAGATTTGGAAAACAACTCTAGGCTTTGGCGAAGAAACTGGAGATCTTCCCACCAAAAAAGAAGACCCCTTAAGCGAGTGTTGTCATGAAGATTACACTACCCCACCAAAAAACTTGGATTTGTTTCAGGGAGTGTTTACTTTGCACCATGGTAAATCACCATCAAACCACCATTTAATTTAATTTGGGAGAATATGTTTTACTTTTCCCAAGCATTTTCAGCAAATCCAAGAAAAAATCCCAAAGTTTGCAGCAAAAACATTCTCAACATGAGTACCCCTAAACTTTCCCCCAAAAGCTTTCGTCATAAAAATCTTTGCCCCAAAGCACCGAAGCCAAGCTGCAAGCTAAGCCACAACAGTTTATCAACCTGGCAATTCTCCTTTGTGACCTTTTTGGGATGGTTAAATGACCTTTTTTTGGAAAGCCGGTTGGAATGGCGACCTCCAACGATTTTTGGGGATGAAAAACCATCCACGGCTTGAACAAAAACCAAGGTTGCAACTTTATCATGTTTGGGTGGATCCGGAGGCGTCGATTTGAAGGTTGTTTGTTGGTTGTTGTAGGAGCCCACCGTTGCAAAAATAGATCAAAATTTGCATGGTTTCCAAAATGGGGGTTTCTGCTATACCAGAATTGCCATTTTTTTTCAGGTGAATCATATTAAAATCACGGTGGTGGTTTCAAATATTTTATTTGTGTTCACCCCGATCCTTGGGGAAGCTGAATGAACCCATTTTGACGAGCATATTTTTCACACATGGGTTGAAACCACCAACTTATGTTGTTATGTTGTGTTGTTGTTGTTGTTGTTGTTGTTGTTGTTGTTGTTGTTGTTGTTGTTGTTGTTGTTGAGCATCAAGCATAATTTTCATCATCGACCCCCCACAAGGGATGCATATTCCCATACTGTAGCATCCATGATGGTACACTAGTATATTTACATACATTTACCGTTTACCATCAAAATTAACTAAATGCAGGTGCATACCATAGATGGATGGTACGGGATATACGGGGATGATTTTTAATGTTAGGATCAATGTGACTGGTAGATTTGCCTATACAAATAGCCAATTTACAGAATTTACCTTAGAATACCTGTCCCATTGGTGGATCTGTAAATATATAGTTCCTGTCCCATTGATCCGTCACGGGAAGTTAATACTTTGAACAACAGATGCTGAATGTATGGTGCATTTACCTACATTAGCCCCCAAAAAAACTACCCCAGTTTTGTAGGTAAATCGACGTGGCGCCACGTAAAGAGTATGGTTGGTAGGTGACATCACCCACCTTTTCACTTGCGGTTCCCAACAAAAAAATATCTTTGGTGTGATGCAGGTGCACAAAGTGGTACCAACCTGGAACGAAGCCTTGACATCGATCAGATGGGATCAGATGGGATGGTCCGGGATGAAAACCAATCTGGTTGTTTAGGGTATATAGGGGATGAATGAAATATAAAAAATACAATTTTTGGGGGACTATAATGAGGATCCCTCTTCAACAACCAGTACTGGGATCCCTACCCCCTTAGCCTGTATTTTGCCAGGGTTCGAAAATGTAATTTACATTTTTTTTGGGGGGTAGGTCCCCTCTTAAATGTAAGTTGAGGTACCCCAAGGTGTCAGATTTCATTTTTTTTCGGGGGAGGGCCCCCCCCGAAAAAAATGAAATATAGGACCTTGAAGGTGTCTAAGTTACATCTTTTGCACCCCCCCACCTCTTGGAAAGATTTCGTGGCATCAGGATTCACTATTAGGGATTGTGATTTGATATGAATTTGAGATAATTTGAGGAATGAATTTGAGAAAGCTTTTTGCATTTACAGCGTATAGTTGCAAAGGATTGCTCATAAACCACCCCGAAAATGTAAGTTACATTTATCAAAAAATGTAAGTTACATTTTTGGACCTCCCCCCAAATTTCACTGAATGACCTTAAGAAATGTAACTTACAGAAATTGAGGTCCAAAGCAGAAAAATGTAACTTACATTTTTAAGGTGTCAAAAGTCCAGAAAATGTAACTTACATTTTCGGACCACCCCCCCCCTTAAAAGGGTAGGGATGTACTGGGTACAATGGAAAGTAAGACTAAGTAAGAGGTGTTTCTTTTTTGTGGCTCACATGTCGCCAAAGGATTTAGGTACCTAGTTTGGAGGTACTGCAACTCAAATCCCGAACCATAACAGGTTGAGCGAATTGGAACCCCTACAAGGTGGGCCCCGGATCCAGCTAGAAATGGAGTGAAATGGGGTCCCTATAAGTGGGGTTGAAATCACCCCAGTTACCCCAAACGGTAAGGCCAGTTCTTCGGCCCCAGGTTGTAGAGATTCAAGCACTCTCAGTACCAGCGTTTTGAAAGATGTCTGATGCGAGCATGAGCGAAAACAAGTCCATTATTGGACGGATACCCCAAAAAAACGGTACCAGAACGATATACCTCTAGAATTTCGATAGGGTTTCTCTTGTTTCCTGAATTTGTAAAAGAAATGCTCACCTGAGCAATGAACAAACTCAGTTGTTTAGAGTATATAGGGGATTATACTACAGAGTGATACAAATGGAGATTATAATCAACCATTGTAAGGATCGCTATTAAACAACCAGTAACATTGAAAGTAAGAGGCGTTCTTTTTTTTTCCGTGGCTCACCTACACTTGGGGTGAGCATTCTTCGAACTTCAGTTTATCACGGCCTGCGACTGGTTTGAACACCAATAGGATTGGATGACTTCATCGCAGTCCTAACGGCAGCAGGCTTTGTGTAGCAAGGGCTCGGAATATGAAATGTAGCCGGGCTAAACCCTAAAAACCCCAAGAACCCTAACAACCCCAGGGCCCCAAAAACCTTGAAGCCTAGAGCCCTCAGCAGGAAATCCGAGAACGCCTGCGTTGGCTGCTAAGGATCTGCAGGATCTTTTAGCCAAAGCTGCTGAGGTCCAGAGTTTGCGTTCCCAGGACCCGAAAGAAGCTGCTGGAAAAGTAGATCCATAAACATCCATGAGCAGAAATTAGACATCATATATTGGACAAGGACGCAGTGTCATGTCACTTTTACATGTACTCTCCCTGCTAAAACCATGGGTTTGGTGAAGCAATGATTTCTTGGAAAGGAGTTGTTTTTCTCAATGCCGAGCTCCATTGAACTAGCAATTCTGCTTGGTCGACATGGTCGACCCTAATCGCTGTGCCTACCAGGTGGGCCCCTACCAGTTGGAAGTAGGGTTATAAATCCACTTTTAGGGGTTATGCCCCCAGTTACCCATTTACCCATTTAGAACGCCATTTATAGGGCCCCATAGCTCTATTTCCAACTGGTAGGGGCCCACATTTACAAATGCCTTTGAGGAGGGACTATCTGGGTTCCACTGACGATACTATCCAGATACAGAAAAACTCTCCTCTTTTACAAATCGAATGCTGCAAACATTCACACAAATGCCACGCCCTTCTACCAGAACCTCTTTCAAAAGGATTCATTATACTGTACCAGCATAGACCCCAAATAGCATGGAAAGGTAAGAACCCTCACCCCTAGACTTGAAGTAAGAACCCCTATAAGCTAAAGCTATTTGGGGAATTAGGTCCCTTTTTTCCAACGAAAGTTGCCGAGACCACCCCCCTACTCAGCCTACAGCTCGCCAATTATCGAGCCAGGATTTGTCCCCGGAGGACGAAGAACTTTTGACAAAAGCAGCTCTACTCCAGGCATCTTCTTTTGGTGGAAATTGTCACCAAACATTTCAGGTACCTAAGGTGGATGTACTGAACCAAATGAATAAATGATATCTATAAGGCTATTTTGGGAATGGGTTTTTTTCATTACATAAAGCCGTATCCATACAGCTTATATAAGTGAGGACTCCTCGGTTTGAGGTACCTGAAATTCGAGAAATGTGTTGGTTGATGGTTGACACCGCCGGGAGGTTGAAATGGCTGCCCTGGAAGAAATGGCCTTTTGTGAAACATTTATATGATCTATTACTGTAGAATCTAACTTGAGCAATGAAAAAAACCTTGGTTGGTTGGGGTATATAGGGCATTATACTCCCCAGTTGTATAGGCATTATAGTAAACCATTTTAAGGATCCCTATTAAACAACCAGTATATTGGAAAGTAGTAAGGGGTTTTTTTCGTGGCTCACTTCATGCAAACCGAGACACTCAATGATCTCAATGTATGGTCTATTTATTTAGATTTGGGTTGTTTAGGGGGTAAATGTAGGTAGTGAGCATTTCGGAAAGATATTGGGTTTTGTTGAAGAAAGTGTACAAGATCTTCTTCAACTCGGCACTGTTTAAAGATCCGAGATTCATTGACATGAGAAGAGTTGTACTAGGTTGCTACTTCAAACAGCCTTATTTTGGGAAGATGGTAAACGTTTTCGACAATCACAATCTTAATGCACTAGTGGTGGTTTCAAACATGTTTCTTTAGTTTTCAGCCCTGGGAATATGTCAAATTTGACTAATACATTTGTTTGGGCTTGAAGCAGCACCCTAACATCTCTCACTTTGTTCCTTTTCACCTACTTGGATGTCCCAAAAAGTTAGGATCAGTGGGTTATAACTTATACCCCCAATGTTTGCCATTTATAAGTAGGTGAAACAACCCATTGATCCTAACCATTATCCTGACTTCAGTCCCGGGACATCCCCTTGGAAGACTACCGTTTCGTTGGCCTCCAGGAATGGTGGGAGGCTAACCGGGCACAGAGCACCGATCGTGGTCTGAAGGAGCTTCAAAAGCAGGCGAGAAAAAAACTACCTTCTTGTATGATATTCCCTAAGGATCCATACCCCTCCCTAGAGTAGGTGATCCATACTTCTGAACCATCAACAGGTTCAAACCAACAAAATCATAAATTCAAGGAGGGTAAAATATATGTTGTTCCAAGGAATATATGGGTGTTTCCAAAAAATAGGGCGTTTTCCCCCCAAATCATCCATTAAAAAATAGGGTTTTTCCATTATTTTCACCATCCATTTTGGGGTACCACTACTTTTGGAAACACCCATATTGATATGCTGGGTGGTGGTTTCAAATAACAAATATTTTTTATTTTCCCCCTTATTTGGGGAAGATTTCCATTTTAACTGATATTTTTCAAAGGGGTTGAAACCACCAACTAGCTATGATATTGGGGGATCTAAGGAGCCATGGATGATGTAATGCTCCTACTAAATGAGGAGCTGAGCTAAAGTAAGAACATCAGTATCCTCAAAAATCACATGGGAAGAAAAGGAGGGGCTGTTTGAAAGGGCTGTTAGGCTGTGACGTTTTTTTTTTAACCATGAGCCCATGGAATCTATAATGGAAATCTAACGGTTTCCCCTTAAGGTGATGATGGCGGTAAAATCGGTAAATCATCCCTTAATTTGGCCGATGTTTTTTTTCTTTTTTTTTGGGGGGGGGGTATTGGGACGGTACCCTCAGATTTTCATAGGTCGAAATGGAAAACGTCTGCTCTGCAGACCATTGTTTTTTCAAGATGGATGGTATATACTTCCCTATAGATGTATATTTATATAAATATCACCCAAGGTATTAGGTATACCGGTATACCACACATGGATGAAGTGGTGGGGCGCATGGTTGTTTTCTTTGATATTTACGATTCGAATTTGCATTTCTGAGTCAACTTCGTAAATAAGATTATGTTCTTGGTCATGTTGAGGCTATGTGCTATGCATGTATGCTTTATGTTTCCAAATGTGTAGCCAACCCGCGGCATTCCAGCGTCAGCCACAGTTGGAAGCGATCCGCAGCAGCAACAGCTGAGAGTTTTTAGAGCCAAGAGCATTAAAACTCTATCAAAGATCGTTTTCGAACCCAGTTTGCGTCCACGGCTCAAGAATCAAGATTGCACAGTGAACAGCTTGTGACAACACGTTTGGAAGAGTAAGACACTTCACAGGACTTCGAAGAACTTCGGATACCAAAGTGTTTGCTCCTGAAAAAGGTTCCAAAGTGTCGTCACAGCAGAGCCGAGCGAACAGAGACTTCAAGAGACAACTTCAACTTGAAGCGAAAAGGGCAACAATACAAAGAGTGATAAGCTATAACTTGAAGACTATAAGTGTATAAGATAACTTGAAGAGTTTGGAACTTATAACTTAAAGTCCGGTTTGGCTGGGATTTGGAACATCACCATCAATTCCACCACCATTTGGGAGTTCATATATGTTTGGTTCACCTTTCTCCATCCGCATTCGTGGCCTTTAGAGGGTGAAGCCTCCATGACCCCAAGTGTTAGGACCTGAAAGCCATGGATGGCAAGGAAACGAATACGAGTTTTCTCGTTTCCTTTTTGGTTTTTTTTTGCGATCCCGCCTATGAATTTCAGGGGCTTTGAAAAAACTCGTTTTGTTAGGACCTTAGGATTTGTGGATATTTCACCGGTCCGGACCAACGGACCTTGCAAGGGGGGATGTGTTTCGTTTCAACACCTGGGTTTCAACGGTGTTTTTTGGTGACCCCTCCAGTCCTGGACAACCCTAAACCAATTTGAGGATCAGGTTTTTCTGGTGGGTCCAAAAACCAGTGTCTATCTGGTGGCAACTCAAATATTTTTTGATTCTAATCCCTACCTGGGGGAATGATCCAATTTGACGAGCATATTTTTTAAATGTCAGTTAACACATTTAACAAAGTCGGCCATATATTAGGGGCCCATAGGGGCCCCATGTCACTCCATTTATTTGTTGGATCCGGAACCAAACCTTGTATGGATCACTTTCAGATGAGATATTTGGCATGCCAGCGTACTATCTCCCCCAATTCCAGGTCCACTCAATGGGGCTGGTATATTTTACCTACATGAAAACCACCCCCCAAAAAAACTATTCCAGTTTTGTAGGGTTTCATATGCCCTTCGCCCCATTGAGCATTTGGGAAAATTGTAAATGGTCAATAAATGGGTTATTTCACCTACTTATACTTGGGGATGAATATAAGGGCTATAACAGCTATAACCCATTTACTAACAACCTTTTACTAACTTCCCGGGACATCCAAGCAATTTTTGTTGTTTTTTACCCAGCGTTCCTCCATTGAAATTATCATCACCTGTCGAGGTGCAGACGGGCGAGGTTTGCGTATTGTTTCGCAACAACCACTTTTGCACCGCCACTTGGGTGGAACGAGGGAAGTCGACATACGAAGAAAAGGTGGTGAAATGGAGAAAAAAACCATCCGAAACAAAACAAAAAACAACCTCATGAGTTACCGGCCTAAGTTGAAATGGATATGAAGTAGTTTTTTTCTTTATATGTGCAACTGCAACTGTCAAAACATGTGTTGAAGGAACGCTTTCATGGCTGACAATTATGTTGAAACATGTAAAAAAAATCTGTGTGTAGCGACAGGACCCCACCCAAAGCGACACCCCTGTTTGAATGTTGGTGTTTAATTGGCCTTCTTGTGCGAGCCAAATTACAGATCCATGAAGCTGTCGGGCATGGTTTGGTGTCTTGTTTTGGAGACTGTGGCATCTCTATGGAAATACAATTTGGCTGCGAGAAGCACATGAAGTCGTCCATAGATCGATTGTTCGGCTGGTGCCGTGCAATTCTGAAACGCTGTCGAGTCAACAGACAAGACATTCTCGAGGACAAATTAGCGCCAGACTTGCAGCGCGGGTTTGCGGAGAACAAAGAGCTTGAAGCTCCTGTGGTGGAATGTTTTTTTGATAACAGTGCGATCCTTGAGAAATCCCTTGTCCTTGACATTCCACATCTCAAAATCAGCCGAACATGTTGCATGAGCTCGGTTGCAGACAGGTTGCGGCCTACAGACTCGTAACAACCATGTGTTCTAACAAAAAAACTTGGGCCGGCCAACCACAATCCTTGAAGGTCAGTAGAAATGATGAGATAGAATAGTTAGCGAGTTGAACATTGACGAAAACCCTGATTACCACCCACTCACATGAGCAATGAAAAAATGCTCCTGGTTGTCTAGGGTACATAATAGGGGATTATTCTACCCAGGTATATAGGGATTACAATACATTAACATAAGGATCCCTAATAAACCAACCACTATAATGGAAAGTAGGAGGGATTTTTCCTGACTCACATGGGAATTTTGAATACCCTCTAGGAAGCTGACATATCCCACCTTGGCAAAAGGAAAATCATCTACCCAAAAGTGCCGGCGATGGTGGGGGATATGTGATCGTTCCCTGGAGGGTAATCCATTATAAGGATCCAGTCATAAAGAAATCAGGATGACTCAATGGTTCATGTCAGCCAATCCTGTTACAAGCTGGCTTCCACTTGAATTCTTTTGAGGTGTATCGGCCCGGCAGAAATTCTCCGTGCCCTCACTGGTGCACGCTTCTCACGGATGAATGTGTCTTTGGCTCATTTTTGCCAGGGGTTTAGAGGGAATGGGGGACGGGAAGGTTTGAGGAAGGATACGAACAAACATGGTTGAGTTCTATGAGATGAATGGAGGGTTCGTTGGCTTGTAGATTTTTTTCTTAAATCATTCATCAGAGCCTCGGCTACTTGAAATTAGAGTCTATTGGTGGTGACTGTGGTTGGGGAGTACCCCAAACTATTTCATACACAGGGTACTTGGGGTAAATAGAGTTACAGCAGAAATTGATGATTAACTATTCCAGTGGGTTTGCCGGATGTTTTTTTCAATCGTAGACCTCTAGCATATCTTGAAGTCAACCATTTCCACAGAGCTTCTTTCTGACATGACCTCCATTCATTCAAGTTGTGAATCAAGTATTGTTTATTCATATGTATTCACAAGAGACATCTTGTACGTTTACGTTTTCAATACATATTGATATACTATGATATACTGTTTAAAGCATCACATACTCAGAATGTATATACAGATTCACTAGACACAGATTCTTCAGGCATAGCACATCAAAAATTGAGGTACCAAACAAGACCGCAAGAAATTGGTCATGTTTAGTGTCAATGATTTTTTGGGTTGTCAGTAATTTTGAAGCATATCCACACCTATGGGATCCATGTCTGGTTTACCTAGATTTAGATTTACCATCATATTTAGCCAAATGTAGGCATGTATACATATATTTTTATTTATATATATATATATATATGTATAATTATTTACCATACATGAATCCTACGGGACATGGATATAGTAGACGCTTGAAATCCTCTCTATTTCTTCAATTTACCCTCCCTGAAGTGATGGTAAAACCAGGCTCGAACTGGTAGGTATGTTTTGATCCAGATATCTCCAGACATGTCCAAGTCCCTTTTCTGAGTGTAATATGCCCAATGGCGGGACACAATAACACACACCCCTATGACACTCCAAGTATATCAACATATATGAACATATACTTGGTATATCTATCTACCTACATGAAAAAAAAACCTCCCAAAACTACCCTCCCTTTTGTAGGGTTTCATATGCCATACATACAGCGAGCATTTGGGACCGAGGTTTTCAAGAATCAGCTTCTCCTGTTTGGGAGTAACTTTGGATGGCAAAAACGTACCACAGTGTGGTGAAACGGTGAAGCTTAAGGAATCCTCCCTACAAGGTGGGCTCCGTCATGATTACATATATAAATGGAGTGAAATTACCCTTAGAAAGTAGGGTGAAATTAACCTGAGTTACCGTAATCTATTTTCGGTCGATTTTAGGGATTTTTTATCTCACTCCAGTTATAAGTTATAACGATCCTCTGGAGGCCCATCTTGTATAGACCCATTGTTCAAAGGTAGAGATATGGGTGTTTCCAAGAATAGGGGTACCCCAAAATGGTTGGGGGCTGATCATTGACAACTTATTCAATAGAGGTGTTTTATGTTGGCTGTGTTTTGTTTGTTGTTTTGACATTTGAGCAATGTTGAACACTCATACATACGACATGGTCAAGCCAACAAATATATGGCAGGTTGGTAACCTGCTTCTTCCGAGAACACACAGAATGGGACTTATTTTGATTCCAAAATTAAACCTTTCTATCCCAGACGGTAAAGATGTATGGTATTTTTTACCTGCCTACATTTGGCAATTTGTATGATAAATAAATGTAGGAAAATATACCATACATTGAGTGTTTGGGTATGTCTTCAGGTGGATGAAGTCTGAACAATTTTTACAGAAAGTTCTGTGAGACGAGAATCCCTCCATGACTTCGGGTCCACTCCCCCAACAAACAAATGGGAGTTTCCTAAAATGGTAGCACCCAACAACCATGGGCTTTCCTACTAAAAATGATCATTTTGTGGTGTTTTGGTGGTAGCACCATTTTAGGAAACCCCCAAATATTCCCTCGAACTTCCAAATTCAACAGTTTGGGTTTGAGGGGATTCCAACACCACCATACCTCCCCCCCCAAAAAAAAACATTCCAAAACAGCCGAACAAAAAATGGTCCAAAACTTGACACAACTTCCAAAAGCTGTTCGATCTGACGACAGGGTGGATGGTGGAAAGGATAGCTTGGATCTACAAACCGCACCAATCAAGGGGCAATTTGGGTATTTATTGTGTTCTCTAGGGGTTCTTGGGGATTGTTTCACCCAGAAATACACACTTTCTAGTTTTTTTGGGGGGCAGTTCCCATACGGGTACTACCCTGGTAGGGGTACATCCAACTATCCCCTGAACCAAGGAATTCAATCGTTGCCAGTTTTAGTCGGTTTAGTGACCCTGGAGTCCCGAGCCGAAAGTAAAGGTTTCATGTCACCCATGGTGGTGACTGTTACTCTTTAATGACTTGTTTCTTTTTTTGTTGGTGATTTTTTGCGGATTCGATCCCGTGGTATTCATCACAATTTTGTACCACCTGTTGGAGAATATTTGATATGTATATTTTTGTTCCAACCGCCTTTTCGCAAAGCTATATATAAGTTCTACCGTTTTAGTACGGTAGATGTAACCATCTGAAGGATCACTCAGTCTGACCCCAGTAGGTTGATTGATGAATCAAGGACCTTGACCGTTGAAGAGAGTCAATTCCTGGATGCATTTTTTTGCCCCATGGAGGCACAAAAGGGGGTTTCCGAGGTGGAGGAGTGGTATTCCCAAAAGATACCTCAAGTGATCATTGATGGCTAGACAAGTACAGTATCAACAAAAAAGATGAAGCCAGTGTCACCATACAAAAGCTACATTGGGTTTTTTAATGGGGTAAAATATAGAAGTAGATATGCCGACCCATATTGACGTTTTTTGTTTCTTTTTGTGCACGTTGAGGTAGTTGATCAAGCTTGGTATATAATTAGTGTATATCGAAGTATTTCATTGTTTTTTTTCTATATGGGTGTTTCCGAAAATAGTTGTACCCCCAAATCATCCATTTTAATAGGGTTTTCCATTATAAACCATCCATTTTGGGGTACCCCTATTTTTGGAAACACCCAGCTGATTCTGTTTTTGTTTCATCCTTATTTGGCCTAGATTCCTAGTATGACTATTACCCCCTTCGAGGTGGCACCCACATATATCGTTATTGCAATGCAATTCCCTGCAATTCCCTAGACATCCAAACGCCTGGGGAGTAGGTGTTTGAACCCCCAAATATCCCCCTGAGAAGGTTTCCCAACAGCTCCTCATCAGGTATTTGGAGGATTTGGGATGTCTAGGGATTGTTACCAAATGTGGGGTCAAATAATTCCAGCTACCTACAAGATGGGGCCCCCTAACTACTATAAGTGGATTTATCCTTAGTTATACCCATTTACAACCATGGTTAAATAGTGCTTGCTGGCGTTGTAACTACCTTATAACTAGGGGGGGCCCCTTCTTGTATTTATAGGGCCTTTGATAAGGGTTATAACTCCATTCATAACTGGTAGGGGCCCACCTCCTAGCTGTACTAGCTCTTTGCACTTTAACTTGTGATGATGAAGATCCCTACATGACACATCCAAATGCAGAGATTAGAAGCTGGTCCCCTGCTTTCAACGTTGATTTGATCAGTGTTGTTTCCTTTACACCCTGGAAGCTTAACATGGAACATACAAATCACCCATTTAGAAAGGAAAATGATCTTCCCAACCTCTTTGATTATGTTCCATGTTAATCTTCCAGGGTGTAACAACATGTCACTTCTAGTTCCTTGTGAACTTACATATATACATTCCCAGATAGAAGGCGGTCTAAAGGAAACAACTCCAAAATGTTAATGGAACTTTATCACTAGCTGCCAATTTGATGTTCATTTTTTGAAAAACCCTAAGGATTTCCAATCTCCTCCCTAGAATAGGATATATAGGATTTTTCGGGTTCCAATCCCATCCTCATTACGTAGGATTCTAGGTGTACTCCCTGGGAAAATCTCTGGATTCATCGGGTCATGATGGATTGAAACCAACGACTGTAGATAAGAATGCACTGCAGTAATCTAACATAGCAATGGAAAATCCACCATTTGAAGATGTATTTCCTATTCAAGATGTAATTTTCCATTGCTATGTTTGTTTACCGGGGTGTATTCATTGGGTGTGGACTCCTCCCGAGTAAAAGAGGGAAATGTTGATGTTGATAGGGATCCGGCCGACCAGTGGTCACTGGCATCCTGGAATTTTCGGCCATGTGTCAGATAGGTTTCCATCACCAAAAATCGGTCACACATTTTCAGGTGATTTGACGAAAAAAACAGCCGATGCTCAAAAAAACAACCTTTTTTTTCAAGGGTCTGACCTTCAAGCTATGAATTTATCACCTTTCCCAAGGCCCATCTTTTTGGGAAATCCTTCTCCGGAAATCATCAGGACCTGCCTCCCAGCGCGGGCCCTTCGGCCGTCCCTGGACCGGCTGGAGGGTATGCAGGTATGCAGCCGCGGAATGATGGGTTCCAAACCGCGAGGTGTCACACTGCGATTGGTCAGGATGCAATGATTCAACTTCAAACTGCCTTGAGGGGATTTCATAGGAAAAAATGAAGGTTGCGTGAGCTGCATCTTTTTTGGTTTCATACTTCAACTAAGA
Source organism: Breviolum minutum Mf 1.05b.01 (assembly GCA_000507305.1). Classification (NCBI taxonomy): domain Eukaryota; class Dinophyceae; order Suessiales; family Symbiodiniaceae; genus Breviolum; species Breviolum minutum. The sequence continues at coordinate 13,806 of DF243054.1, read as the reverse complement.
AATGCCATCTTACGCCAAAAAACCAAAGGATCCGTCTAAAAAGACACCAAGCGAGTGCCCTCAGATTCGGTGATTGGATTGGTCCTTTGGCTGAGTCTAAATCCGACTTTGATGATTTGGGGGGAATATTTCTTTGAGGTGGGAATGAATTTTTTGGTCCAGTTTTTTATGTTTTTTTTTCCGATTCTATAGGTGGTGGTTTGAAACATAACCTCCTGAAGTTTAACATGGAACCTGAAAATGGATGGGTTTCCAAGTTCGGAATCTCCTGAAATCCAGGGGCTTGATTTTCAGGTGAACCATGTTAAATTTCAGGGGTGTATTTGTTGATTCATCTCCCTTTGTTTGTGGAGACGGTCCAACTTTGACGAGCATATTTTTTCAATGGGTTGGTTCAACCACCAACTAGGTGAGTTATTTCACCCTACTTCTAACTGGTTGGTTCTTGGGCTCACCTGGTAGTATTGCACCATAACATGTCTCAGGCGGCCTGCAGATGACCCGGTGCAACCCAACGTACCGAACCGCGCCATGGCGGAGAACCCGGCGCAGAACACTGGCGCGCCGGCCGCGAGCACGACGGGCAGTAAAAACAGCAAAGCGAAAAGCATCTACAATTGCAGCTCGATGTGAGCATTTTGGCAGAGTGAAATTTGGGAGGGAGGAAAGAAATGTTGGAAATTTATAGAGATGGAATGCAAGTCGCACCAGTGGAACTGATGTTTGGGAGTTTGACATTCGTGGTTTTGGGATAGAGACCAGATCTTTTAGGGTGGTAGCAAAGACAATTGGATATGGCTTTCAACTTTCACAATCCTTTTGCTTTCATGACATGAGACAAATGTGTTCCAGATAAAGTGTCTTTTTTGACGACTTTTATTGTGTATTTTTTTTAGATTGTAGTTACTCCTCCCACATAGTACCAAGAAACGTGGACAAAGTGTGGTCAGCCGTTAGGACCAAATCTGGTCAATCCATGTTGGGCTGCTCTAAATAGTACTTAGTAGTGTTACCCAGAGACCCAATGGGTCTGATGTATGACCTTTTGTTTCCTCAAGACTTCCCATGTGTTTGTTGCAAGTTTTCTCTTTGCTGAATCATCTACTCTGCTACTTTGGGACTTGGATGTCATATCCTGGAATGAACCCAAGGTTGCGGATCCTGATGATTAAAGTTGTTGTTGATTGTTGTTGTTGTTGTTGTTGTTGTTGTTGTTGTTGTTGTTGTTGTTGTGGTCGTCATGTCCGTCCCTTGAACATTTGGCTTAGTTTATTGTGTCTTCCAATGTTTTTTTGATAAGATATTGGCGGACTTCAAAGTAAGAAAGAGCCCCGGGAACCATAGAAATCCAACCGACTGACACAAGGGATAATCATCCCAATATAACACCACCTGGAAAATCAATCCCATTGCTTTCATACATTTCATATAGAAGATACCAGATATATCGGACAAAAACACCACGGAAAATGAACCCCAATATCGACCCCCCATCTAGAAGATCCATCCCTAAAATATATTTCACAAATCTTGTGTTACAAGCCCTCCCCCCAATAAACATATTAGTATATATTAGTTATATATAACTATAGCCCTTAAAGAATGTCAAGGTAAATTGCGTTCACCTTCCCGGTGACAGAAAAGCCAATCCAGAACAATCCCAACTACGAACTCAGGCAATTGCGGGAAAAACTTCACTACACGCAACGGTCTCTTGTGTCATCGTCTTTCGAAAAATCACTAGTAGTTACGAACCGCCGAAACTGCCGGAGGTCGGGGACCCAGTGGGTATAAGTGAAGTATATTGGGAGTAATTACATGATATGTATGAAGGTTCTAAAATGTTTGTTTTGGTTTAATATATATATATATGTGGATATTATGTTTCATATTGTTTAATTTATGCATACATGATAGTATTAGGTAGTCACGTATGTTTAAGCCGTTGTTGGAATTCTGTGTATATCATTTATATGTATATGTATATATACATCATATCAAGCTTGTGTGGCTTACTTTTTTATCATTGAAAGATATGGCTTCCAGGGAACTAACATATCCTACCTAGAGAACAGAAAGTGATATACTATCAAACAATCCATGGGACTGGTATATTTTACCACATGAAAACCATAAACATCAACGAAATTCATGTAGGTAAATATACCAGCTCCCATGGATGGTATGGGTACTATCATACAATTCTAAGAATTGTCCAACATACCCCTGGAACATACACCAGACCCCCAACCAACAGTTTATGAAGGAGTTCCTTTCATTTGGGGCTTCGGGGTTGCCTGGGGTATGCTCCAGGGTTATGGTGGGGTTCTCTTAGAACAATCCACTTGTTGTTTTTTTTAAGAGTCCTTCAACACCCAAATCCACTGACCTCAAGCAGTGAGACCAGCCAGAAACTCAGCAGGAGAGGCAGCGAGGAATGAATCAACATGAACCGGGAAATCCCTATGGGAAATCCCTACAAAAAAGGCACCAAAATACTGTTGATGGAAGAAATCCTGCATCAGTTCATATGGTAAATATACCATTATCTATAGGGTTTCATACATCTCAGGTGGTGCAGGTTTTCTTCCATCAACAGTATCACATGGGTATTTAAAAGGGTTTTTAATTTGCAAGTATCCGTAGAAAGCACCAGCTAAATACCATTGGGTACACTGTTGGGGGTAAACCCGTCCTTGTCCCTTGAAGCAGATCTTGGCTTTATACTTGGAAGATGGGCCCCCACTGAGGATACCTGGTTTGTTAAAGTGGGGTACTTCAGCCTTTTGTACCTAGACAAACGCTACTTAAGGGACATAATAACCATGCTTATTAACCACTGACGTACTTTGGATGATCCTTCAAGTACACTCCCAAAAACCAATATAGCACCTGAATGGTGAATTGGAAGATAACTTTACTATCCATTTCTTTGGAAAGGCATCTCTCTAGGTGCTATACTGCAGTTACTGTAGTTGTTAGTTTCAGGGTCCCGGGTATCTCTTGTGTAGCCCCTAAAAACTAGACAGTGGGACATGTGGAACCTAAAGATGTTTCCTTGCAAAACATCAACGCTTGGGTGCACTGCTTGGTTTTCATGGGTGTAAGTTGGCAAACCCAACACCCCCTTTGTCATCCAAGGGTTATTTGGTGGTTAGGTTAGGTTGATTTTTGAAAAACAAAAAGATGTTTACGAAAACCACCTAGAGGCTGTGCCACCCTTCCATTTATAGAGGCCCTGAACCAACTCCACGTTCCCCTTTTGGGTTTCGGCCATTTTATGATCAGGGCCCGATCCTGGTCATTCCATCTATCTTGGGATCGGCTCGGGGGTTAACCACCCCACCAATTGCAGGGAAAAACTCTTTCAAAGGTAACTGTCCCTAGGATTTATCAGGGTTTTATACATACCAGGTGGTGCAGGATTTCTGAAAACTCAACAGTATGTTTAGTAAGAAGATAACATCAACGGGTTGATTTTTCAGATGGATCCAACAACAAGGGACATTCAGTTCTACAACTGTGAACTGAACAGTTTTCTCAAAAAAGCTCCGAACAATGGATGGTGCCATTGACACGGCCAACCTGATTAAAGTTTTGGGGATGATACATATTTGATTATTTGTATATACTCATAGGATCCATGGGACTGGTATATTTACCTACATTTACCATAACAAATCAACCAAATGTAGGTAAATATACCAGATATGCAGCCTATGGGATTTGCAGTCGGAAAAATAAAGCTATAGATTTTCATTGCATGGTCCCGTAAATGGACTGAGTGAATGCCTGAGTGAGTTACAGGGATGCTGGGGGAATCAATGGTTGTTTTTTGTTCCCACAAAAGGTGGTAAGTGATATATAGTCACCCAATTAGCAGTATATACCACTTATATACCACTTATATATTGCCAATTGGATGATTATATGCTACCTACCACCTATTAAGGGAACCAGGAAACTCTATTGAGGGAAAGGTCTAGTGAAAATGCTGGCGTCATCTCTCTTTGTTCTGCTGAGTACCTTCAGGGGTCAATGAGCCCAAAAAATGGCACCAAAGGACAAAATGTCCACTAATTGTCAGTGTGCCGCGAGCAATCTCAGAAACCTGGAGCTGTTTGATTTGTATAATTATTGTGATATCAATGTATATTTTTTCATATACCCGTAGGAGTCACGTATGGTATATTTACCTACATTTTCCCACAAGTTTTAGCCAAATGTAGGGAAATATACCATCTATGCCATACATGGATCCTATGACATCTATACTTGTGTACATACACATAAATATATCCGAGGTCTTGAGTCATAGATAGATACCACCAACTCCTATTGGGAATTTTCGAAGAAAGCAAGCTGCGAATCTAAGCAAACAAAAATGTGTATCCTTGAATTTTTTCCATCAAGTCAATGGTTGTTTCTGGTTTCTTCCTAAAAGGTGGTAGGTTGGTAGATGTCAGGTAGCATCTTTCACCCCCCCTGGAAGGCAAGTGGTATATAAGTGGTATATAAGTGGTATATACACTTTGGTAAACTAACATAGCAATAGGAAATGGACCATTGGAAGATGTATTTCCTACATAAAATGGGGATTTTCCATTGCCATCTTAGTTTACCGGAGGGGTACTGCCAATTTTCCATCCAGGCTTTCGAAATTGCTGTTCGCAAATTTCCCTCATGTTCCCCAAAAAAACCTTTGGGAGAAACAAAAAAGAAGAGCAGCCAGGTTGTGGGAAGGTTTTTTTCTGGAAACTGTTTGATTTTAGGCTTTGCCAGTTGTATCTATAAGGTGGGAACCTACACCCTGGAAGATTAACATGGAAAATACAAATCACCCATTTTGAAAGGAAAATTATATTCCAAACCTCTATGATTATGTTAATCTTCCAGGGTGTACGTTTTTTTTAGAAATGGAGTTTTAATTCTCCACATATACATACATGGCCTTTTCAATAAATGGAAACCTTAATGACTGGGGTGAAAACAAAAAGTGGAGTTTTGGGAGTTTTGGGATGTTATGGGCCCCTGCTCACTGGTAGAGTTAAAACCATTACCCCAGTTACCCATTTAAAATGCAATTTATAAAGGGTGATAAGGTGCCGAAAAAGTAAGGGCAGGTAGCTAGAAGCCTGAAGGAGGCAAGACTGACATTGTTCAAGATGAGTAGTTCTTCTCATGATTTTCTTGTCATGTTATTTCTATTTTGTGTGAGTGTTTGTAACAGTGTTTTTTGTGTGTTTGTCAACCTGTACATATTATGAGTATATGATATATGCCAGGTTGATCGATTGATGCTTCATGATAATCAAATGAACAATTTTGGACAGAGGTTATCAATTGCCACATCAAAGTGGGTTGACTGTCTTTGAATCCTAGACCCTAGACCAGAGAAAAAAGGTGGCACAACTCCAACTCTCAAGGAAAAACCAAGATGGCCATGGAAAATCATGGTCTTTCACGGTAAATACAATCAAACTGGTGTCTTTTAATGGTTATGTTAGTTTAGCGGAGTGAATCTATTCGTGTAGACACGTTGTGCTATATTGTTTGGGACCCCAGGGTATTGGCATCGATACCTTTGGAAGTTTGATATGGTGGAAGGCACTTCCGTGCAATCCCAGACAAATTAGTAAGGTTCAATGTGGGCCCCCACCAGCTATAACTCCATTTATGATTAGTGGCCCCACCTTGTAGGTATAATGTACTAAATGTAGTAAGATCAAACCATTACTAACCCCACCCTGAAACTAACAGTTATACTGTTGATGGAAGAAATCCTGCACCACCTGGGATGGTTAAAGCTAAACCCTATAAATAATGGGATAAACTACACATCAACTGGTTAACCGGATTTCTGAACCATCAACCGTAGCACCTGAATGGCAAAAAAGGCTTCGTTGAGATGATTTTTTTTTTCCTTGCCAAAGGGGGGGGGGGCTTCAAGTTGAAGGCCTCCTGGCAGCTGGGAAGTGGTTGTTTGCTTTTTAGGGGGGTGTTAAGGTACCAACTACCTACGTCCCCTAAAACGAACAGCCATTTTGCCCCTGAAAATTAGGCCAGGCCTTCCTGCCCCTAAAAGTTGGAAACGGGAATGGGAATTCCAACCATCAATGATTTCAGGGGGCCAAGTTAGTTTCAGGGAGGGGGGAGGGTAGGACCTGATTTTATGTTTTATTGGGGACGTGCTGCCTCCGCCGGGCCTTGAGTTGAGGTACATCATCAGAGATGATGGAAGCCGTGTCGATCTGAGGTGCGGCGGCTGGCCGCATGGACATGGACATGGGTTTCGGCTCATAAAGAGATGTTTAAATCGACCATTAAGAACATAACCATACATGGTACCCAGATGCTCCATGGGACTGGAATATTTGCCTACATGTTTTTCATAGATTTAAGCCAAATGGAGGTAAAGATTCCATACATGGGTGCATATGGGGTATATAACCTCTATTGAAATTTAGGGATTTTTGTAGCCAGCCATGGTACTATTTGGGAGTGTACTGTAACGTCCGCTTGAATTGTTGCTTAAAGATGGGAATGAGTCTTCATGTTTTTTTTTAGCATATCTAGGATCACAATCCAGAACTGGTGGTTCTAAATTCTATACGAATAGTTTGTTTCATGTTTGTTTCACATTCTGAGGGTTTACTGTAAGTGTGTTAACTGCCACGTATCTTCAAAAGCGAGTCTTAAAGAGGGGTCACCTTCGAGTATTGACGTCTTCCAAACCGGGAGAATGGACACTTTCCTTCACATTTATGTATTACGCATTCATGTAAAGGAAATACATAATTTAAATAAATATACATAATACATGAATATATGAACATATATGATTATACATATACTTATAGCATCTTTAGGTGCTCGGAGAACGGAAACATACAAAAACAGGTCCTTTTTGGTAGTTTGTGGAAGTTTCACAGTTTGCCCCTGAAAATAGGCCCAATAGGAAAGGATCATCTTCCGACCAGCATTTTTCTGGGGCTGTGTTGTGTACCTGAAACTTTTTGTTGATACTGTTGATGGAAGAAATCCTGCACCACCTGGGATGTATAAAACCCTGTAAATAATGGAATCATCTACCTATCAACTGGTGCAGGATTTCTTCCATCAACAGTATGGATGATGGTGGGGATACTTCACACCAACCGTGGGCCCCTGAGTTTGACAGGTTTTTGTCGGACAAGCTACGTTCGGAGATTGACTTGCAGTTGCTCGGTTGTTATGGTGTATGGTGAGCGCATCTTAAACCTTGAGACGTTGCGTTTCAGATATCAAATTTTAGTGGAGATGAAATGAAGAATCTAATTGTACATGTTGATTCTCAACAAACAACTTACTGCATTAATCTATATCATGTTCTACAACAGTTTATGATAATCCACATTCTGAGAATCAGGAAAAACAAAGTTTCTTTCAGACAGTTCTTTTGGCCACCTGTTTTCAAAGCTATGGAATAGGCTACACAAATGTTTTTACACCTTCAAAACATGAGCCCTTTTACCATGACATTTTTATTTGGCAAAAGTCAAGTGTTCGAAACATTTCAAAGTCAAAGTTAACGTTATTGTAAATGGGTATCAAATCAGAATTTACTTGATTCTTTTTGATGGCAATGCACAAAATCATGTGTTTGTTTTTCTGAATGCAAATTTATTTGAGCCAGAACTCTACTTGCCACTGTAAGTGTATGTCAACCATATGACCACTTTTGACTTGCAGGTAATCAATGGAGGGTACATACTATGTACAGTTTACTTTTTTGTAAGACAGAGCAATGAAGGAGGGACCATGACCATGTCACGGTTACACCAGCCCCCATTGAGTGTCATCCTAGAAGTGCTGTGCGTTGATAGACGACCGGTGACAGTGTTACGGATGTTACGGATGCATCTCCGCTGTATTTTCATAGTCAACCGAAAAATGGTGGTGTCTGAAAATTCAAAAACTTGAGTAGATGAGTGCCAGCGTCAATGGTAGTGATATCCAATCATGTCACCAATTACCCTCCCTAACAGTAGCATGTAACATAGCCAGTGAAAATGAATGGTTGGAAGATGAAATTTCCTTTCGGGCCCCCGGCCTATTTTCAGTAAACTCGCTGTAAGTTCCAGGGAGTGTATTGCTTTCTGATGGTGAGAAATGAAATGGAGCTAAACACTGGCTTCCCGGGTGCAATAGATGCAATAGCCTTGGGATCTAATCATATGTGTCAGAGTACCGATGGTTTTGGAGTGTATCAAACACTCGAACCCATGGGTGTTGTAACATATGGCTTTTTCCAGCATGTTTCTGCTGTGCATCTCCCCAATGACATGCCGCATGGAACCCCAAGTCATGGCGGTTTGATTGATTTACCCTGGAGGATTAACATGGAGCCTGCAAATCACCCATTTAGAAAGGAACATGATCTTTGAAACCTCCATGATTATGTTCCAGCCGTTAATCTTCACGGGTGTTGCATTTCTTGCGTGCAGGCATTTAGGGCCCCCGAAAAGCTGTTGGATACGCGGATTGATCTTTAGTTCCATTTACAATCGGGCTTATTTTTAGGGTTTACTGGGGCATCACATTTACAACTAGGGGGGAGGGCCCTACTGTACAAGGTGGGCCCCTAGTTATTTAAAAAAGTTATATAACTCCCATAAGTAGGATGAAATAACCCCACTTACCTATTTTTATAAGCCCATTTATAGGGGTGATAACCCCCACTTATAACTACTAGGGGCCCACCTTGTAGCCAACTTACCTGCGGGTACGCAGGTACGGATGGCGTGTGGAGCGACATATGATCGATGGAGACTATGCTCGGGCCAAAGTGATTTGAGAGTTTTTGGGTTCCAAAACCCATCGTCATGGCCAGTCAACCCAACCCACCCTAACCTACCCACCCATCCCCCTTAATAAGGCCTTATTTCTGAAAGGGGGGTACGTTAGGGAGGTGTAGGTTGACTGGCAAAACACATAGAATCAAGTCAATGAATGTTCAATAATTTTTTATTCTTTAAACAAGTGCCAAGTTTAACAAGGTTGTGTACACTTCAACAAACAGGGGTCATTAAATTACCTTTTTTCGGGGGATCAAACAATGCAAATGTACGGTAATTTGGGGGGGAATTTCCCATAGAATAGTTGGTAATATAATGACCCCTGACAAAACCAAATATCTTTTTGAAATAATTTTCCATGTATGGTATATTTCTATCTACCCATTGACCATAAGAAAATAACCAAAAGTCCCATTGCGTGGACCTGGGAATGGAACATTGTTGGCCCGGCACAGAAAAGCGTTAGAAAAATCTAGGTGATGGCAAACCAAAGATCCAAGTTGTCAAATCCCATAGAGAATCAATCTATGGTTTACTAATTTACCATACCCAAATGCTCCATGTATGGACTATTTACCTACATAAAGTTAAGCCAAATGTAGGTAAATATTCCATATATGGAGAGTTTGGGATACAATTTACTTTACCAATCAACATCAATCAACTAGAAGGTAGGCTAAAAAAATCCAGACCGTCACATTGATCCTATGGGAAATGGGTCGAAACCACCAAATTGAATATCATATCCTCTTGACCTTCGGCTCGATGGCGGGCACTTTACCAGTTACAAGTAGGGTTTGTTTGTTTCTCCACTGCTAGGGGTGAAATAACCCCAGTTACCCGGCATTTAAGATGTCAATTTTGTGGGGATGTACCAACATTTACCATACACATTTCCGGTAACCTAACATAGCTGGCTGGAAAATGGACCCGAAATGATTGAAGATGTATTTCCTATTGAAGATGTGGGATGTTCCATTTCTATGTTAGTTGACCAGAGAGTACATTTATATACCAGCAGTTTCCTAAGGGGTGCCTTTTTTTAACCCGAAACAAATGGTGAATTGACACCCTAAAAAGGAACCATCCAAGGCACCCTTTAAAAAGGTCCAGGTAGTGGATTTATTGGTAAATGTAGGGAAATATACCGTTCCATACCGTTCCCGCCCCATGGATGCGTCATTTGTTTTTCAGACATTAAAGCTTCCCCAAGGTGTTTAGGCCTAGGCGAAGCAAGAGGGAACAGGTTTAGGAATTAGCTCAAACTTTCAGTGTTTGATCCCTTCAAAAATGGGGTCCCATTTAAGGATCGATCCTTTTGAGATATTGACTGAAAAGAACCCTTCATTTCAGTATAGGAAACTCGTGGAAACCTCATTTAAGATCATCACATCAAACAGGTGATTCATTTGGTGACCTTATTATCCCTGGAGGTCACCTTTCCAACCTTTCAGTGAAGAGGTCACGTGACCTTCATTGAGGTTTTCCCAAAAAGGTCACGTGAAGTCGCATAATTTTTAGCTTGACGATGATTCCCTAAAAGACATCGAATAGCAAGACTGAGGTGTTCCCAAGGTGTTTTTTGTATATAATTTTGGAGGTCCAAATTGTCCAAATACGAGGGATCATTAAAATAGGACCCAATTGTGGGGGAGAGGTCAAACAATCCAAATCCATGGTAATGCTGAGGGATTTCTTGAAAAAGTGCATTGGTTTGGGTTTGTGTCATATAATGATCCCTTTAAAGAACCCCTTATCTTCCCATCATTGTCTTCATAATCCCTTAATTGTTGGTTTGGAGTTCGGGTGGCACCAGGGAGCAACCCTCATGAATTCCCATGAACCGAATTTCCCTGATGCCACAGTTGGACTCCCAAATAACCCTCTATTTTTTTGAAGGTCAACCCTCTATTTAAGCAGACCTTTTCGAATCAAAACAAAGGTCATTTGGGTTCTAGGGATGTATAGCATGTATTTACCTATATGGATGTTTCCGAAAATAGTGGTACCCCCAAATCATCCATTTTAATAGGGTTTTCCATTATAAACCATCCATTTTGGGATACCACTATTTTTGGAAACACCCATATACCCCCTGACATACCAGGCCCCCGTGTTTTTTTTTTGCTTCGATTCGCCACGTGTTTTTTTTTGTCACGTTAAACACCCCCTTTTTCAGGTGATCTTCAATCGTCAGCCTTCCTTGCACAAGATGAGCATGATGGGACATCGTGCCAAGGTCTCTTGGGTCACAAAAATGGCACAAAAAATCCAGGATCCAGGGGGATTTGTTTCGTTCCCTTTCCGGATCGGAAGGACCCTCCAATGGAAGGGTGGAAAAACCTGTTTTTCGCAGGGGTGTTTTGGTCCTCAAAATGACGCCACTTTTGAGGGTCCAATGATCCTTAGGGTTGATGATATTTTCCAGTCATACCTCAGGTGGTTTGGTGTTTTGGGTATGGTTTTTGGGGTCTTAAATACCTTCTCAACAGGTGTTTGGAAGCCTATAGGTATAATATATATCCAACATTACAGTACAATATTCATTAGTATTTTTTGTTAATTGCATACTATGAATATACATGAAAGTTCGTATGCATATTTGCGATTTTTCACTTGTGAAAAAAACACAACTGTTGCTTGTCTCAATTTATTCAATGGCCGATGCATGGTTCGGTGTTGAGGTCATGCCCTTCTCCACCTTGCGTTTCAACTTGGCGACTTGGGTTGATGGGTGAAATTTGTTGGTGTAGCTGGTGAGATCATCAAATGGGATCCGGACATATTGCCATTTTTGGGGGATGGTGAGTGAAAACGTGACCCGAACTCAAAAGGTTGGAAAGGTGACCTCCAAGGATAGGGGGCTTGAATCACCTGATTGATGTGGTGATTTTAAGATATTTTAGGTGAGGTGTCCACTAGTTTTATACTGAAATGAAGGTTCTTTCAGTCAATATTTCACAGGGATGCTTAAATGGGACTCATTTTGAAGATCAAACACTGCAAAGGTGAAATGTACGGTAAATTTTTCAGGATTTCCCTTCTGAATAGTGCATTGTTTGGGGGGAAGTGTCATACAGTGACCCCTGACAGCAAAAACCCCTGAAAGGTTGGCCCTAAAGGGAAAGAATCATTTTCTAAACACGATTTTTCAGTGGCTTTTGTCGTTAAACATCACAGGTGTAGCACCTGAAAAGATGGTGCGTGGGGAAGATGTTAGCTGAAAGAAAGTGCTACAGGCTGGTTATACTATATTTATTAGTTTGAGGTTCTGGGTTTTCACAGGTAGATTCTCAACGAAATGTTTTATACCCTTTCTCTGAAAAAAAACAACTATAGCACCTGAAACGCTCGGGTTGGAAGATTAACTTCCTTTCATAGATCAAGCGAAAGAGGCTCAAAATGGAGCAAGTGGAAGTTCGCAGATGGGACCTGAAACAAATCATGATGTTCATATGAGTTCCTCGAATCAAACTCCTATTCAAATTCAGGGGGTCGGTCCGATGTTCAGGTCCTATGCTTATATACTTTGAATATGAATTTTGGAAACCCTTGTCAAATCAACTAAAGCAGCTAAAGGCTAAAGATATAATCCCTTACCGGGATGTGTTTAGTTGGTAATTTTTTACTTTCCCTAGTCTTCCAAATATAATTTGTGAGGTTTGCTGTTTTAGGTGGTATGTCTTTGGGGTCCAAATAACTTCTTACCAGGTGTTTGGGAGCCTAGGGTTTGTACCGGATGAAAATCACCATCTTTCACAACCATTTGGGAGAATAACCTCCCTGAAACGAACAGCCAAAGCCCCTGACAATTGATGCTTGCAAGACGATCCGGCTTCCTTTCTGGGATACCATCTTGTCAGGTGCGAACTGGCTGTTACTTTCAGGGGTTGCAAACATCCAAGCGAAATCCCAAGCGAATCCTCAGTTTCACCCCTACCAGTGACACTTTCGGATCTGTGACCCGAGTTTCACCCCAAACTTCGGGGGTTTATTTATTTTTCTAAGTGACCTTTGGAAAAGGGTGAAAGTTGTGACCTCCATTTAGGGTGATCAATTTTTCCGGGTCACTTGGAAGCTGCTAGAGGAACAAAAACACGTGTTGGAGAGGTGTTTTGCTGTTGTTTTAAGCAAAGACTGATATCAAACCACGAGTTTGAAGTACAACACATGTCTTCATCATTCGGTTTGGACATACCAAAAAAAAAACACAACCCAAGATTTTAAACACAAAACATGTTTTCACCATTTGTTTTTTCATCAGAGATTCATGACCGCCATCTTCAGGCGGGTTTTCCTTTGATAACGAAGCTTAGTTTGTGCGAGTCGGGCAGGCATTGCCTAGGAAAATCCAACAATTTTCCACCTTTCCACCAACAATTCGTTTGAGGTGATTCAAACGAACTGTCCCTAAGAATCCAGACCCCTCCCGAGAGTACTCGTAGGATTGATGGTCTAAGAGACCCATCCCATCCCCACAATGGGATTGTAGATATATACACCCCTGAAAACTAACATGGAGCCCAAAAATGAAGCTTTGGAAGATGATTTCCCATATCAAACAGGTGATTTTCAGGCTCCATGTTAATTTTCCAAGGTGTAATCCCTTTAGGACATACCAAACGCATCCTTAGGCTGCAGTAGTTTCGAGAAAACTTTTTGCCCACCCATGGCACGTTCAAAAGGCGGTGACCTCGCCATACAATGCAGACTTTGATGGTGATGAAATGAACCTTCACTTGGCTCAGGTGGATTTTTTTGAAAACGGGGCCTGTTGGGTTGGAGATTCAAGGTCCAAACTCTCCATGTATGGTATTTGTTTCCTACATTTTGCCTTAAATTGTATGGTAACATTGGTAAATGTAGGTAAATATTCCATACATGGAACATGTGGGAATGACATTTGAAAAAACAAATGCATTGCCAATTGATGGAGAAGATTGAAGATGTGTGTAGGAAATTGTGAGAT